>PVJX010020301.1:0-33525 GCA_004027295.1 Dolichotis patagonum | reverse complement strand
TCCAGTTTGTCTACTTACACTAGACTTGAGGACATGGTCAGCTATCCCAAAAATAAGAGGACATATTATGGTAATCATCCCTAATTTTCCTATCAACTTAATCTGAAGCCCTTTATAACTTACACTGTCTTATTATGACTGATCTTATTTGAATCTGGTTTGTTAGATTGCTACTTTGTATTGACTGATTTTATTTAAACCTTTTATGATGGATAACATCAAGTCTAAGTGTATAGGCAACTACACCGAAGATGACAAGATTCGCTAAGATACCCACTCTGCTTTGATGATTACTTGCTTTTGAAGTCTTATAATATCTCCAATGCTTCGTTTTTATTAATGTTGTTATACACTGCTGAGACACCATGGTAACCATTGTAGATCACCTAGTATTATGGTTTTATGTGACTTTTCTGCCTCATGCTTTTCTAGGAATTGTTTTGTTTTATCTTGCTTTGTTTTGTCTTTCCTGCTAATACAGAAATGATAGATATACAAGTAGAGACTCATGCAGGTGTAGAGCTTATAAACAGTTTATGAGAACCAACTATATAACACATGTTGAAATGAACAACTACTTTTAAGAAAAAGAGTCACTACAATACCCAGTGCTGATTCCATAATGTCATGATGTTCACATCAGCAAAACTATGACTTTTCATTCAAAGTGATCTTAGCTTGCTGTGTCCTGTTTAAGTTCAACACATATTAAAGTATGGACAGCTGTTTTGAGAAGAATGAGAGACACTATGACAGCCATTCTTGGCTTCCCTAACGTCTGGTCTTGAAGACTTGAAATGCCCTCCTCATCCTGCTCAGATCAATTCCATACAAGGTTGTTTCATGTGAATTCCCTGTATGTGACAATATGGACAACTATTTGGAAGAAAACAAGAGTCAATATGATAGAGAGCGAATATCACCGATTGTCTATTTTTGAAATTATTTGTCTCTTACATTGCTTTCTTGTGATCCGCTTTGCTGTTTTGTTGTGTTCAATTCTTCTACCCTTTTGATATAATTGCATGTATATTTGCATGGGTAAGATGGATGACCATATTGCTGTTTTTGTCAGATTGTGGAGCAGAACTGTTAACAGTCTCACTGTTTGAATGTCTACTTTACATGTTTTAACTTTTTAAATTGAACAACTATTTCCAAGAAGTCAGTATGTAATTTGTCAAGCAATAACTTTTTTAGGTTTTTTTGTTGTTGTTCTTTTCCTTTTTTCCTTGGAATACTGTATTGTTGCTACCCTTTATTCTGTTTTGTTTTTTTCTCTTTAAATAAAATTATATAAAAAAAATGAATCAGAGGAAGCCATGCATTGGTGGCATAAGGCCTATAATTCCAGCACTGAGGAGGCTGAGGCAGTAGGATCTTGAGTTTAAGGTTAGCCTAGGATGCATTGCAAGTTTGTGACTATCCTAAACCAAACAAGGCATCTCCAAAAAAATTTCTTTAAAAATCGATTTGAAGGGATGGTGTTAATTGTCTACTGTTTGAGAAGCATAGTATAATACTAATAGTGTAGAATTTAGGCTATCTCACCTTTGATTTTTTCATCTTTAAAATGATCCTATATTATCTTTCTAAAAGTAATTTTACTGCCACCAGTTTACTCATAACATTTTATTGCATTTATAAATATTTGGTCTAGCTTGAGGACAGGATGTATGTTTAATGTCATCAACAGCTAAGTAGGATAGAACACAGAAAAACAGTACTGTTTGAGCTCTAAGTACCATTAGTCTCCTCATCGCAGCCTCCTGAGATAGTTTCTGTATTTTTGTCAGTATAGATGAGGAACCCAGACGTGAGAAGCCCTAACAATCTAATAATAATTAAGGATATATAAATAGTAGTGGAGGGTAAACTAGAACCAATTTGGCACTCAGAGAATGTTGGCAAATAAATATAACTCATACTTCAAAACTTACAATACTGAAAGTCCTAATTAAGTATCTGTGAGAAGTAGAAAAATGCATCCCTAAGCCTTCAAGTATAAAAGCCCTAATAAATTGTTGAATTTCTGGGGTGGAGCAGATATTGATTATACTGATCTAAACAGGCACCAAAAAAAGAAATCCAAAGTTATAACAATAGCATTGAAGGTTAGATAGTGTTGGGATTTGGTACCATGGGAAAGCAGAGAAGGTAATTTGTGCTTAAAGTCCTAAACAATATATATCCTCATCCACTAGGGTTTTTTGGCTAGAACTGCAGAGACCAATATAAGGTAAGACTAATAATCTTCATCTGTTTGGATTTCACCTATTGATTGAGAACTTTCTTAACTCCTCTGTTAGTAGCCTCTATGAAAGCCTAGGATCAGTCCCCAATAATTCTCTTAATACCATTAGAAATGTAGTCCACAAGAATCTAGCACCATGTAATGATCCCTAGTTTATGCTATATTTAGAAATAAAAATACTAGAGAATAGACATGCAAAGTTGATCTGATCATATGGTTATTAACTATTCTTTTCCAAAGACTAACATGATTAGTAGTATAATCATCTTACCTATCTTATGTATATACATATATATATACAAATTTATATCTTTTCCCTTTGCTTTTTTCTTTTCTCCTTTCCCCTATCCCAATTATTTTCCCCCTTTAAGCAATTTCTAATCCTTTCACAATATCTATTGTAGATGTTAGAATTTATTTATTCTTTCAGTTACTTACACTAGGGAGACAATAGGGTATTTGCACATCTGAGTCTCACTTATTTCACTTATAAGTATGGTCTCAAGTCTTACTCCATTTACCTATAAAAACTTCAATGTGATGCTTCTTTGTAGCTCATTAGTAGTACATCACATAAAATACTATATTTTTTTAATTGAATCCTCAGTTGATGGAAATTTGGGTTGTTTCCAAGACTTGGCTATTACAAATTGTTGCTGCTATAGTGTGGGTGTGTATATATATCACTGTGGTATGATGTTTTCATTTCTTCTGGAATAATGTCCATAAGAGGGATAGCTGGGCTAAGTGGGACCTTTGATCCTAGCTTTTTGAGGAACCCTCACATTGATTTCCACAGTGGTTGCACCAGTCCATACTCCCAGAAACACTAGAAGAGGGGTTTTTTTTCCCCCCATGGCCCCTCCAGCATTTGTTATAGGTTGATTTCTTGATCTTGGCCATTCTTTCTACCGGGAGATAAAAATCTCAGGATTGTTTTGATTTGCATTTCTCTAATGACCATGATGCTGAACATTTTTTCACATGTTTATTTGCCATTTGTATTTTTTCATCTGTGAAATGTGTATTCATCTCAGATGCCTGTTTTTGGATTGGGTCTTTGAATTTTGTGGGGCCTAATTTTTTTAAATTATATGTTCAACATAGAAGTCTTTTGTCTGAGGGACAGTTGACTAAGATTTTTTCCCCAGTGGTGGGTTTTCTTTTCACTCTGTTGGAGACTTCTTTTGACATGCAAAAACTTTGTAATAAGATGAGATCCCAGTTGTTGATTCTTGGAAGTATTTCTTGTGCAGATTGATTTTTGTTCATGAACTGTATGCCTACCTGTATATTTTCAAGATTTCTACCTACTTTGTCTTCCAGCAGATTTAGTGTTTCTGTTTTAATATTTAGATCTTTGATCCATTTTGATTTTAGTTTAGTGCATGATGACAGACATGGGTCTAGCTTTATTTTTTGGCATATGGAAAGCCTGTTTTTCCAGTACCACTTATTAAAGAAGCAATCTTTCTTCCAGTGAACATGTTTGGCCCCTTTGTCAAAGATGAGGTGGCTGAGTGTATCTGTAGTTGTGGCTGCATCTTCTAATCTATTCCATTGATCCTCAAGTCTGTTTTTTTTTTCCCCAGTACTATGCTGATTTTATCACAGTAGTTTTGTAGTATAATTTCAAGTGAGGTAATGTAATGCTTTCTTCATTATCTTCATTGCCCAGAATTTCTTTTGCTGTTCTAGGTCTCTTCTAGTTCCAGATGAATTTTAGGAATGATTTCTCTAGATCTGTGAGATACACTAATGTTATTTTGATTGGAATTGCATTAAATCGGTATAAAAATTTTGGGAGAATGGCCATTTCTCAATGTTTGTTGTTCCTATCCATGAACAAGGAACATCTTTCCATTTTCTGAGATCCTCTTTGATTTCCTTTTTTGAGAATAATGTAATTTTCAATGTATAGATCTTTTATAACCTTTGTTAGATTCATTCCTAAATATTTCATTTTTGGGGGTGCTATTATGAAAGATGTGGTTTCCCTCATTTCTCTCTCAGTGAGTTTGTTGTTTGCGTGCAGTAATGCTATTGATTTTTGAGTGTTGATTTTGTATCGAGCTACATTACTGAATTTGGCTATTACATCTGCAAGTCATATCATGTCACCTACAAATAGTGATAATTTAACATCTTCCTTTCCTATTCTGATTGTTTTTATTTTTCTCTCTTTTCTAATTGCTGTAGCTAATGTTTCCAGCACTATATTGAATAGGAGAGGAGATAATGGCCATTCTTGTCTTGTTCCTGATTTTAGGTTGAAAGCTTAGTTTTTATACACTTAGTACGATGTTGCCTGTTGGTTTATCATAAGTGGCTTTTATCAGATTGAGGTAAAACAATCTATTCCAATTTTCTGTAGGATTTTTTTTCATGAGTAATGGACTTTATCAAAAGATATTTCTGCAACTATTAAGATGATCATGTGATTCTTGACTTTGTCTGTATTGTCATGGTGTATCACATTTATTGATTTGTGTTGATTTGTGTTGAACCATCCCTGAATTTCTCTGATGAATCCCAATTGGTCATGGTATATAATCTTCTTAATTCTGCATTCTGCTTGCCAGTGTCTTGTTGAGAATTTTTGCATCTATGTTCATTAGGGCCTGAGGTTCTCTTTTTTGTTTGGATCTTTCTCGGGTTTTCACACTAGGATAATACTTGCTTCCAGGAATGAGTTAGGGAGAATTGCTTCCCTTTCTATTTCATTGAAGAGTTTGAGGAATGTTGGCATTAAGTCTTCCCTAAATTTGTTGTAGAATTCAGCAGTGAACTTTTCTTTGTTGGTAAGACTCTAATTACATTTTCAATTTCATTAAGTGAAATTGGGTTATTCAGAGGTCTACATTTTCTTGATCTAACTTTGGTAATTCATGTTTGTAGGAATCTGTTCATTTCTTTGGTGTTTTTGATCCTATGAGAGTAAAAGTTTTCAAAGAAGGTACTGATGATCTTCTGTATTTCCACAGGGTCTTTGTTGGAGACCACTACAAAGTGGCTCTGGGCAGGATTTAAATTTAACTAATTGGCTTTCTATGTTTATTTGAGAGTCTGTCCTAGGCCTCAGCCCCATGCCTGGCAATGGAAGCTGATTCATAGCACGTGAACCTCTACAAATCACTGGTCCTGGCTGAGGCTTGTAGTGACCTGTGAGGCCAGAGATACCTCAAAGGGCAAGATAAGGCCACAGTTGCGGACACTTGACTCCAACCCCAATTAACAAGATAGAGACTGCAGCTGCAGCTGCAGAAATCACTCATGCAGTCTCATTCCTACCATAAATGTCAATTGGAGATAGGACAGTTCTCCTAAATTGGCGTAATTTACTACTTGGAGAAGTCTTTGAAGTGACTCCCAAGATCCTGCTCATTGCCTGTGCTCTCCTCAATTTCCCCACCTTTTGTCCTAATGAAAGTGGGCTAATCCAGAAAAGCTTTTGTCTTAGCCCTCAGAGTCTTGAGCTTAACTAAAGGGTTTTGACACACCGGGAGCCCTAAAAAAATCACACAATTGTGTCTTTTTATATAACCTCTGCCGTACACTCGTTTGGGAGATTGGGGATCTAGATCAGAACCTGATAGGTCTTAGTGATTTCACCATTTTCATTCCTTATTGCATGAATTTTCTTTCTTTTTTTTTGATAAGGTTGGATAGGGGCTTATCAATTTTATTTGTTATTTCAAAGAACCAAATCTTTGATTCACTAATTTTTTGCATTGTTTTCTCAGTCTCAAGTGTGTTAATTTATACTCTTATTTTTATAATTTACTCTCATCTTTGGGCTTTGGGCTTGACTTGTTCTTGTTTTTCAAGATTTTTGAAGAATAGCATCAGGTTGTTTATTTGTGCTCATTCTGGTTTCCTGATGTGGAAATTCACTGTAATAAATTTCCCTCTGAGGACTGCTTTCATTGTGTCCCACAGGTTCCGGTAAGTTGTATTTGCATTTTTGTTTGCATATAGACATTCTTTGATTTCTTCTTTAATTCCCCCTGTGATCCATTGATTATTTAGAAGCTATTTAATTTTCTTGTGTTTATGGTGTTTTTGCAGTTTCCTTTATCAGTAATTTCTAGTTTCATGGCACTATGGTCAGATAATATGCATGGGATAATTTCAATTCTTTTACATTTACTTAAGAATGTTCTATGGGCTAATATATGGTCTATTTTAGAAAATGTCCTATGTGCAGCTGAGAAGAATGTATATTCTGATGTTGTTGGGTGGAATAATCTGTAAACATCTACTAGTCCATTTGTTCACAAGTTTAATCCAGTTCTGCTATTTCCTTGCTGATTTTCTGTCTAGTTGATCTATCTCTGTGTCAATGGGGTGTTAAGGTACCCCATTATAATTGTGTTATTGCTTATTTAACTTCTCATGTCTATTAATATTTGTTGTATATAGCCAGGCACTCCTGTATTTGGTGCATATATATATTTAAGATTGTTATCTCTTCCTCTTGAAGTTTTCCCATAAGCAGTATGTAGTGACCTTTATCTCTTTTGATTTCAGTTTAAAGTTGACATTGTTTGCAAACAGGATAGCCACCCCTGCTTTTTTCTGAGTTCCTGTTGCATGAAGTATTGTTTTCCATCCTTTGACTTTCAGCCTAAGAATTTCCTTTTGACTTAGATGGGTTTCTTGTATACAGCATATAGTTAGATATTGTTTCTTGATACATTCTGCCAGTCTGTTTATTTTAATTGTTGAATTGAGACTATTTACATCAATGATTATACCTGATATATATTGATTTATTTCTGTCATGTTATCCTTCTTTTGTTGGTTCTTTACCTTTCCCCTCTGTTTAATTGTTTGCCCTACTTAGTGGATTTTGTTGTTGTTCTTAAAATTGTAAACATTTTTATATCTATCTAGAATATCTCTTAGTATTCTTTTAGGGTTTGTTTGGTGGTCATGAAGTTCTTCATTTGTTCTTTGTTATGGAAGTGTTATGGATTAAAAACCTGTGGTCTACTTAAAGCCAGCTGAATTAAATCAGTATGGTGCTGAGCATAGATGTTCCAGATGAGGAAAGTTGCCAGCATGAACAGAGACATGGAGAAGGAGAAGCTAGGCATTGTGGGTTTCTCTAAGTGTTGCTGTTTGAGCTGTTGGTTCTCCTGGAGGAGCTCGTCATGACTAGCTTCCCCAGTGTGAATTTGACCATTGTCATCAGAGGAGATTGGGACCTTGTTGGTGAGAGTGGCTGTGGTTCACCTTGCAGGACTCTGGTCCTTACATTGAGCATCACTTCCTGGCTCCAGAGGGGAAGATGTGTGCTGTTTAATCTCCAGGACAAACTCATCATGCTGGCTTTTTGGCACATACTCATCTGTGATTATTGTCGGAAGAGCTTGGGACCTCCAAATCACTGAGGATGGCTGTGGTGCTTTTCAGGAGAGCCCTAGTCTTTATTATAAGCATGACTTATTGGCTCCAGTGTAGAACCCTCAACCTACCAGCACAGCTCCTTCACCCCACTGGCATAGGCTTTCTAGCTTCCACTGCTGACCTTTGGGCAAATTTAGTGTTTGTTTTTATATAGATCTTTGACCAAGTTTGATTTGATTTGAGTAAATTGTGAGACCAATGAATCAAGTCATTCTTCTGCATATGGATAACTAATGTTCTCCACACCATTTGCTAAAGGGGCTACCCTTTCTCCAGCATATATTATTGTCCCCTTTTTAAAAAGTCAGATCGGTGAAGGTGCTTTGAATTGTTTCTGAATCCCCTATTCTATTCCACTAGTCAGTGTATGTTTTTTGTGCCAGTACCATCCCATTTGTACTGGGATAGCTCTGCAGTATAACCTGAGGTTGCAGTTTGTAATGCCTCCTGCCTTGCTCTCATTGCCTAGGATTGCCTTGGCCATGCTGAGACTTTTCTTGTTCCATATAAATTTTAGAATTATTTTTTCTAGTTCTGTGAAATAAAGTTTATTGTATTTTGATGGGAATTATATTAAATCTATATATCATTTTTGATACTATAACCATTTTAATTATATTAGTTCTGCCTATCCATAAACCAGGGATGTCCTTCCATTCTCTAATGTCTCTTCAATGTCTTTTTTTAGAGCAACACGTGGTTTTTTTTTAATGAGGGTCTTTCACACCCCTGATTAGATTAATTTCTATGTGTTTAACTTTTTGAAGCTACAGTGAATGAGATTGTTTTCCTGATTTCTTTCCCAGTGGTTTCATTCTTAGTGAATAGGAATTCTATTGGCTTTTGTATGTTTATTTTATATCCTGACACATTGTTGAATTTGTTTATTAATTCCAAGAGTCTTTTAGTAATGTTCAGTATAAAGAATATATATCTGAAAATTAAGAATTGTTTGGCTTTTTTCTTTCCTATGGTTTCCTATAGTTTTCTTTTTGGTGGGTTCTTTTTCTGGTTTTGATATCCAAGTAATTCTAGCTTCTAATAATGATATTGGTAGTGTTTCTTTTCTGTAAATTTTGAGGGATAGTTTGAGGAGCATTCACATTAATTCTTCCCTAAAGTTTTTGTAAAATTCAGTGGTAAATCCATCAGGTTCTGGGATTCTCTTAGTTGATAGAAATTTCATTACTGCCTCAGTTTTATTGCCTTTTATTGTAATGTTTATCATTGTTATATCTTCTTGCTTCAGTTTTGATGATACAGATATGTCTGGGAATCTATTCATTTTTTCTAGATTCCCTAATTCAAAAATAGTGCAATCAATATTAATGTCAGAGTGGAGACTTCTCAAAATTCTACAAATAAAAATTCCAGTTGACTCAGCCGTATCTCTCCTTGCTGTCTTTTCAGAAGAGCTAATTGTCATATTACAGCAGGAGACGCATACTGGCAATAACTAAAGCATGGAAGCAGCCTATGTGCCCATAAACAGAATAACAGGCAAAGAAAATGTGCTTTATATACACAATAGAGTACCATTCAACCATAAGGAGGATAAATTTGAATCCATTGTACGAAAACGGATGAATCTGGAGATCATGGTATTAGGTAAAATAAGTCAGTCACAGAAAGTTAAGCATTATATGGTTTCTCAAATACAAGAAATGAAAAATATAAATAATTGAAAGAACAAACTAAAAGAGCTATATTAAGAAATATGAGGTAGACTTTGTGGAGAAGAAAAGAGTATCTAGAGGAAGGAAAGTGGAAGGTGTGAGGAACAAATGGAGCAAAAATAATGGAAATGTGATTTGTATCTATATCAATCTTCCCTCCTAAATGTGATCACTATGTATAGCAATTATATACTAATAAAACATTTTTAAATACTGTGGTTTTCATTTTATGCTAGTCGTGATACGACTCCTAAGGACTAAAATCAATCATAACGGCTTACTTTTTTCCTTCAGGGCTTACATTTTTAAAGATAGGTGAGCTACAGAGGTTTTGTATAGAGTAAAGAGTACCAAATAACAAAAAGGAATGAGGGGAGGCAAAAGATGAAGGCATGGAATACTAACAAAAAAGCCGTTAAGTTCAAATTGTGCTTGGGAATATCTGAAAGAAAGATAATTTACATTTTCACATTTTTGCAAATATTTTATCATTAATTAAGATTATTGGTACAGTTTAGATATGCATAATGATTATATTCATCACATGGGACTCGTACCTGCACATGAAATGCTTGATTTTTATTTTTCCTCATTCCCCTCACCTCCATCCTGCCCCTCTTCCCCTTCTTATTTACAAAATCTTTGTTTCCATTTTATCTTTCTTTTCTCATTTTTTCTTTTCCCTTTCTTCATTTCCCCTTTCCCCTCCCTTTCCATATGAACATTTTCTTTCTATTTCACAATGTCTATTATATACATTTTGGTGCTTATTTACACTTTCAATTTCTCATACCAGAGAAGCAATGTGATATTTCCATGTTTGTTTTATTTATTTCACTTAAGAGTATGGGCTCTAGGTACATTCATTTACCTAGGAATGTCTTAAGATTGTCCTTGTTAATGGCTGTGTAGTACTCCATTGTATAAAAACGCCACATTTTATTCATCAGTTGAAGGGAATTTGGGCTGTTTCCAAGATTTAGCTATTACAAACTGTGCTGTTGTGAGCATGAGTGTTCATATATCACTGTGGTATGATACATTTAATTATTTTGGGAAGATAATAAGATGGAGGATAGCTAGATCAAATGGAACCTTTAGCCCTAGTTTTTTGAGGAATCTCCACACTGACTTGCACAGTGGTCGCACCAGTGTACATCCCCACCAACAGTGAAAGGAGGTTCCTTTTTTTCCACAATGCCACCAGCATTTATTATTGATTGATTTCCTAGTAATAGGCATTCTTCCTGTAGTGAGACAGAATCTCAGTGTTGTTTTAATTTGGATCACTTTTCACCTCTTAGTCAATGAATTTTTCCAGGAAGCAATTTGTAACTTAAATTTCTTTGAAAATGTGCTTGTAATAATAAAATCTACACATACTATTAACTGCTTTTGTTTTTTTCAAGGTGCTTCCCAAATGAACAATTTCATTCATATAAAAAAATTCTTCAGAGTCATTACTGTAATCTAAATTATCCTTAGTGAAATCATATCACTTAGAAAAATATTCAGGTAAACAAAAGTGTCAAGATATTTAGGAGTCAAGAATCGGATCAGGACAGGAATAGATTTAATTTTAGAATGAAATAAATCCATGGGATTCTAACAGCAACCCATCAACAGAATTGTTGATATACTTTATTCTCTGTGTCACACAATTTCTCCCTCACAGTCAGGCAAATATACAGAACTAAAGTCTGTTAACTGCTGAAATTGTGGACAGGAAACGTCTTCCAGAATCAAAATTTCATGAAAAAAAACCAAGACATGACTAAGAAAATATACTCATAAGACACTCATTAATAAGTAAACCAAGAAAAAATTTTTCCAAGAAAATTGTTCCAAGTGAAAGTTTTCTGCAGTTCTCAGGACTGCCAGTTTGAAAAACATTTATTGGACCTTTCACCCATTTATTTTATTCTTATACACTATGTTATATTACACAGCATGAACACACACATGCACACAGCACCTATATATTTGTGCTGTGTGCATGTGTGTGTATATATTATATATATTTAAACAATAAGGCCAAAAACTAAGACAAATGGAGTTATTAGCAGGAAAGTAGGTTATCAACAATCATAAAAGTTTAACAATTTGATCAAATAATTAAAATATACATAAAAAGGATTCTATTTACTAGAGGAACTCTTCAAACAAGAAAAAAATGGATCAATATTTCTCCTCCACCATAACAAAGAAACACTACTAAAGAAGGCCACCAAAAATGATCTCAGTAGAGAGTGCCACTTCTTAAACAATAACCTAAGCTTCAGCAGAGGATGGGGACTCAAACCTCACCAGAAGCTCCAATTGTTCTCTATCCAATGTGGTAGACCCAGCCATGTGGAGATGTTAAATTAGCTCCTTAGTTAAACTACCTACAATTTAGGTGCATGTGTGGTTAGTGAGTATCATATTGGTCATTTCTATCATTGTATAAAGTTTTCTTGGAAATCACTATTTAAAATTGTTGAATTCAACCAACATATCGTCAAACTTTGTGATAAACTAAGTTTTTTTTAGCTCATTATTATAGAAGAACAGTTCCTTGGCAGAAACTGAACAATGTCTCAAAAATTGCAGAAGTTGTTCAGCTGTGGCGATGCATGCCTGTAATTCCAGCACTGTAGAGGCCAAGGTGGGAGGATCAGTGTGAGTTTCTGACCAGCCTGTGGTCCATGTTGAGTTCAAGGCCAGTCTGCACTGCACAGCGAGACCCTGTCAGGAAAAAAATAAAATTATAAAAGTCAGAAGTAAATCTGAGACTCAACTGCTTAAGCAAAGTTTTTGAGGCAAGAAATGGGTTAGAATTTGGCAAAGTCTGTAATTTAATAGTTTAAATTTAGTCAATATTGTAATGTGAATGTCTTCGAATGAACCTTATTAAACTTTTATTTAATCAGCACTGTTTTCTCAGATAAGCAGGCTATTGTCCCTGCTAAAATTGATCAATATGAATTTCTGCAGTAAACACTGAAATTATTTCTGGCTTACATTCTTATTTTTGCAAGGCAAAATAAACTAGAACAAGGTTAATAAAGTGATATTCACAGAGTTCTTGTGATAATAAACACATATAATATTTTAAAATTTATATCAAAATAGGAATTTTTCTTTACATAAAATGAAACTAAAGTGTACCCAAAACATTCATATTTTACTTTGTAAATTTTATTCGATAAAATAGTACCATGAAAACCGTCGGAAAAAAATCTTTGGTGAAGTCTAAAATAATTAACAATCAGAATATTTACAACTTTTATAGAATTGGAGTCCAGACTTTCTGCAGACTCTGATTTTGATGGGTTACAATTAAGAAAGATTCATGTAAAGAAGAATCAGGCATTTAAGGGAATTCCAGTTCAGTAAACTTTCAGTAATTTGCCAAAGTAAGTGAAGGTTTCCTTAAACTAGCCATTCTACAGCAATATAATTATAAGGTCTAACTCCAACACAAAGTGCAATCTGTAAGCAAAAGTAAGTTGGCAAAAGTGTTAAGATAACATCTGTAAGGTCAAGTCTCCAAACACTAACAAATCACAACAAGATAAGAGTCAAATATTTTAATAACAATTAAATGACATCATTGAGAAAATTCTCCATTAAAAATAAAGAAAAGAAAAAGAAAGAAGGCTAAGAGAAATCAATCTTATCCCACAGAAAACAGTTCTTATAAGAGAAATTTGTAAAGATTATCACCTGTTTTCAAAAAGAAATTTTGGTCACTTTATATACTGATGTGAAGCAAAGAAGGAACGTGGATTTAAAGTGTGGCAGATGGAAGATAAGATATGATGATGAAATACCACTATCCAAAAGACTAAAACAGAAAATAAGAGTAATGGCAGATTTAACATGCTCTATTAGTCAATGTTTGCAAGAAATCCAGTGTCCAGGAGATGGCTATATAGAAGATGTTAGGTAGATAGATAGATTTTCAAGAAAGAGTTTATATAGGAACAAATTTCCACAATTATAAAGGCTGCAAAGTCTCATTGTTTGCATCCAAAAGTTAAAGGCCAAGAAAAATATAAATGTCATTCTAAGCCCAAACCCACAAGAACCAGGAAAACCAACATCCAAGGATATCAAAGCCAGAAAATGGATGTGCAAGTTCAAAAAGCAAAAGTGAACTCACTCTTTCTGTACCTTATTTTCTTATTCAGGAATCCAACAGGTCAAACAGTCCATCTACATTGGTTAGGGCAGATCTTTACTCACTCTACATATTCAACTACTAATCTCTATTGGGGACCTGGCCAAGATCCCCAATCTCCCAATCAAGTGTATGGTGAAAGTTTAAATATATGAGACAAGTCATATGATTTTAGGGCTCCAGGAGGATCAAAACTCTTCTGCAGAGTTCAAGACTCTGGGCACTAAGATAAGGAATGTCTCTGGGTGGCCCATATTTATTTGGCCTTCAAACAAGGAAAGAGCTTAGAGTGGAAAACACAGGAAACTGAGCAGGACCTTGGGAGTTGTTCAAGGATTTTTCCAAGTAATAGATTATGTTAATTTAGGGGAACTATCTCATGTTAATTTAGAAGTATCATAGGAGAAAATCTCCAGGTTGTATTTCACTCCTGTAGTGAAATGCAGCTATGGTCTTTATTTAATTAAGTGGGGTTGGAGCCAGGTGTCCTCAGCTGTGACCTCATCTTGCCCTTTGAGGTGTCTCTTTGCTCTTGGGTCAGCCAAGCCCTGGCCATGTCGCAGCCCTGTATGTGTATTCAATTTCCAGCTTCAATGGTTCCCAACAAATCTCTTCTTGAAATGTTCTCACAGATACACCCAGAAATAATGTTTTTTCAACTATTTGGGTATCCAGAGCTTGCTCAAGTTGACAAGTAAAATTAACTATCACATAAAGTCTTATAAATAAATATTTTGTTTTATAATCATATGTTCTTGAGACAAGCCTTGCATTTAATATGGAAGGTAGAAGGGGAACAAAGGAGGTGGCAGATGCATTTGCATGAGCATGAAGCCCTGAGAACTAAAATACACAGCTTAAGATTGCAACTAAAGATTCTAGCATGGCTGTCTCAGTCTCGGCTGAGGAGTATCCAGAAACCAACAGTTTTAGAATAGGTCTCAGGGATAACAGTACACACTAAATAACACTGTGAAAATTGAATTTTGCCAAATTATTCAGATCATTATTTAAAATAAGAGTCATTTAGTTGTATTAAATGGACATAAGCGATATGTTATTGAAATAATGCTACAGAAATATGATCAGTAAAATCATAAATTTAAGGAATATAGATAGGAAAAAATAAAGAAAATGAATACAAATGTGATTTATGAAGGAGATAACATGCCCAGCCTTAAAATTATAAGAACCAATGATAAATTTTTATTTAATACATTAGTGCATATTTTATAAAATATTGGGTTTCAATGTGGAATTTTTACATTTTTTTATCACATCAATATCCCCAGTGCCCTCCCTACATTTCTTCCTCCATCCTCCTTATATCATTTCTCTTGGATAATAATGGTATTGATATAGGGGAATGAAACTCCCAACCTACTATGTCCAGTACAAGCTCGTGCTGTCTAAAATCAAAGAATGAATTTTAGGAACAACAGAGGCTCAGAGCAGAATACATTTATTGAAAGAAAGAAAGCTTCTGTCTGAAGAGAGACAGAAGGGGTGCTGAGCAGGTTGCCCAGGACTCTGTCTTTTCCAGAGACTTTATTTATAGAGTAAAACCATGGGTTCGAGGTGGGGGAAGACTGGGAGCTCACAAGACATAGGGCATAGGGTGGGACATAAATTTAGTTAGCCAATAAGATCAACAGTTCAGGTAAAATTGATTACATTAGGGACAAATGGGGAAGCGAGTCATGTAGAAAGCAGGCATTCTTACAGAGCAATGACTCCTCCTAGGGGGATGGGAACTATTTAGGGCATCAAGCCTCAGGGCATGGGTGCATGTGTTTGGTCTTTTGTCTTGAGGCCTGGCCCACAGCAGGAGGCATCAGTCTCCCCTGCTGTTGCCAGGTGTCTGCACTGGCTCCATTGAGGACCTAGCCTGTCTCAGCCCTGTCTCAGGACCTGCCTGTAATATTTTTAACTAACTCAGCTGTCTGTAACAGTATCTCTTCTATCAGAGGTAAAATTGAACAAAATTATACAGAAATGTTTTTTAGTTAACTTAAACCTGAAGTGTCATATATCTCCAAGTAAAATAAAAAACAATCATGTTAAGATATAGCTGAGCCAAACATGCAAGTAAAAAGAAAGATTTTTCCAAGTTTTAGATTTTTCAACAGAAATACAATACTTTTGACGGAATCAAATTTGGTATATTGGCATATTTTTCACTTGTAACACAACAAATTGCAATCTGTGGATTTGTATTTTTAAAGTTATTAACCAATATTCTGATCACATGTTGAATGTCCTTAATCTGTATGAAAAATGTATTATGCTTTCTACTTATGGCTTTTTTAGTAAAAGAGTCCATAGTTTTCATCAGAGGAAGCTAAAAACAACAATTATCATTCTGAGGGTTTTTTAAATGAATGCTTATGTACAGTTTTGGTGACAACATCAAAGTACAAGGTGTCTCCTCTCTCCCACCCCTTACCTTTCATGTTCTCTCCACTCCCCTCTTAATTTTAACTAAAGTTATGCAAAGGCAGAAAATACTATTATAAGAACTCTTCAAAAGAAACTGTTAAGAGTATAAAAAGAAAAGTCACAAAATGGGAAAATATTTGCAAATCATATATATAATAAAGAACTTGTATTCAGAGCATAATAAAATACTCAAAATTTAGTAATACAAATAACCCAATTTTTAACCAGCAAAACACATAAAACCATAACCAAAGAGGTGCATGTACAGTTATAATAAAATATTTTCACTTATTAAAATGGCAAATCAGATTGGGTACAGTAGCCCATGCTTATAATAACAGCACCCAAGAGGCTGAGGCAGGAAGATTGAGAGTTTGAAGTCAGCTTGGGCTAAATAGTGAGAACATGTGTCTGGGAAAAGAAGGCAGATTAGTTAATCCACACTTTTAGGGAAACATAAAGACAAGTACTCACACTTTTGTAGATATATAAATTGGCAAAACTTTTCTGGAGGAAATTTTGACACTCTGCCTTCTAGGAATAGCTATGTTCATACTTTTGATCAACTATTTCTCTTTTGTGTACCAAAAATAAACAATACATGATGTCAAATATGTATCTGAAAATATTCTTTATATATTTGTACAACAGAAGAGAATGAAAATGAATTAACAATTCTGAAATAGAAAGGAAATGACTCTGTAAAATATAGTACAGAAAGACAATACACAGCAACCACTAAGAATATTGTCTAGTGTGAGAAAATGCTGAAGTTATGTTACATAAAACGTATATATTTGCTTAAGAGTGTTAATAAAATCTATCTACCTTAGTACAAGAAATCAGTACTGAAATATAAAAATTGTCACCTCTTGTGATTTATAAAACATAAATTTTGGATAATTTATCAAATTGTGAATAGTTTTTGTCATCTTGAGTCCCTATTTTGCAATGTTATCTACAGCAAGCATGTAATCCTTTTGAAAATTTATGACATTAAATCTCCAAACTTTTATGTGGATACATTAGTAGGGGTGTGTTTTGGAGCAGAAGGCAGGATAGCAGACTAAATCAAAGCTCTTCCCTTAGATATTGGAGCGTAGATGGAAAAAGTGGTGGAGTAATGGGTAGATCAGTGGACCCTCTAAGAAGGAAAATTCAAGGTCATTTTGTCCAGTCTTCACAGTGTATAAATGGAGTGTTTGAGACTGTGCTACTGTCTCCATCTTTGAAAAAATATATTAATTCCAGCTAGTAAGTACATCCTATCCTCAAATTCAAATTCTAATCACCACTCAGACAGAATTCCATTGGTGTTTGACATACTTGATAGCTTCATTTTTTGTTGTGGTAAAAAGATATATATATATATATATATATATATATAGATAGATAGATAGATATAGATAGATAGATATAGATGCTAAGACAACCTGTAGAATAATAAATGATGGCCACAAAAGTGGCCTGAAATGTGTTGGAATGAGCTTCTTTTCATTTTGTTGCTAGAAACCAGCTCCCTTTCAAGTTGTACGAAAGTGACTTGTGACCATCTCTCCATGTGTACTTCCCTGCATGCTTGTGTCCTCTCACAGCCGCCTCCTCAGACCATGCTGCTGCTCTGGGCACCCGTGACCCTGTGAGGTCACGCACTGATCCCAGATGTCTGCATTCAGTCCTCACTGAGTGATTGCTTTCATTCCCACCACCTGGCCAGAGTGGCCTAGAAAGGGAAAAAGAACCGTGCCCATTTATTGTCCACTTTATCGTAAAAATTTTACAGGTACTTCTTTTTCATTCATCATAGCACATCATCGTTACGTAGGAAATTGCAGTGTGTGTCATATCTTTACTGAAAGATCAGAAGTGACAGAAATGAAACATAAAGGAACCTACGACTGCCCTTTATTTAGGCATATAGAACTTATAAAATTTCGCCCCACAAGAAAAAGGAACACAGCTCCACTCTTGGTGGGAGAGTAGACTGGTGCAGCCACTGTGGAAATCAGTATGGAGATTCCTCGAAAAACTAGAATTGGAAGTTTCATTCAATCCAGCTATTCCCCTCCTGGGTATTTTTCCAGAAAAATTGAAGAAGTCTTGTCTCAGTGATATATGTGCACCATGTTTATAGCAGCGCAATTTATAATAGCTAAATATTGGAAACAACCAAAATGCCCATTAACCGCAGAATGGATGAAAAAGATGTGGTATTTTTATACAATGAAATATTACTCAGCTATAAAAATGATGATCTTGAGGCTTTTATAGGTAAATGGAGGCAACTTGAGACTATCTTTATAAGTGAAATAAATCAGACTCACATTTGTAAATATTGTATTGTCTCTCTAGTAAAAAAATAATAATAAAAAACTGAAAGATTAATAAGATCCAAAATGTATAATAGATACTGTGATAATGAAAGGAAAAGAAAGTGCTCTAAAGGACATAACTGTATGTATGTTTAAGTGTTCAAGACAGATAACCATACTACTAAGTTTTTGTTAGGTCATCAAACAGTGGTTTGTACTGTCATTGTTTGATTGTCCACTTTTTATGCTTTGATTTTGTGACTTGAGCAACTACTTCTAAGGTAACAATATGTAATTTATCGACTAGTCATTTCTTACTATTTTTTAAAAATTCTGTATTATTTCTACCCTTTTTACTGTTTTATTTTTTTCTCTAAATAAACCCTTTTACAGAATTTTAAAAATTCTGTATTATTTCTACCCTTCTTACTGTTTTACTTTTTTCTCTAAATAAAAAAATTTCACCACACATACACAAATGCACACACACATGCACAAGTCATAAGCTGCATACTTCTGTTTCTCCATGTACTCTAATCAGCAAATGAGAAGCCATGCTCTTTGCCGATGGCCAGATTCTTGCTTTCTGCTTTATGCATGTTTTGTTCTCAGTATAATTTCCTTATAAGCTTTTTAAACCTAAGATAAAAATGTTTTAACCATCATTAAAATTTGCTTCCTTGAGTCTCCTTGTATTTGCCACTTTTTACTTCTTGGAATACATACATTTCTCTTGTATTTGTTTCATATTGCTAAAACCTATCTTCACAGCTAGATGCCTAGCACCTCAAGGTCAAAACTACCATTTTTTCATTCCCCATAATGTTTTGCCAAAAACTAGGCAAAGAGTAGACTGTTGATGCTCAAAGATTTGATTGTATTTGACGTATAGCACTAGGATAATTTGAGATTTAAGATATAAAAGCAATGGTTTTCTTCAAATGTTTGTTCTTTTTCTTTGGTGATTTAATTTGAATGCCTTAGCCCTAAGTACAAGAGTGAACATAAATCATATAAGCATTATCAAGAAACAATAAGGAATTGTATTTGAAAGGGAATATATATGGCAAATATATACATTACGATTAGTTATTTGAATTTTATAACCTTGGGCTTTTCTTTATGTAACTTGCTAAAGGTTTTAATGACAATAGTTGTTGAAAAATGTGTTCTCTTTTTGTATCTGTTCAAGAAAACACTTGGATCAGTACTATCCTAAGAATATTTACCTGCTGACTGTAGACTATCTTAAAAAACAGCAGGCTAACTTTCATTCACAGGAACAAGGACAAATAAAATAGAAAAACTGCTCACCTCTAGATTCAGGCAATTTGTTTCTTCTATAACTAGATGAGTGCTGCTATGAGAAATAAGCGCACTGAATAATAACTATGAAAAGATAAATTACAAGAGGAGCTAAGGTAGAAGTAGATATCTGAGCAGAAGGTACTTGAAAATAAATTCCCACTGCTGTCATTGGAGGGCTCAAAAATATAAAGATCTATTAAATTTTATTTTTGAACTTCTATGACTGTCCCCATGGTAACTGTCCAGGGCAATTCAGCTGGAAAATTTAAATTAAAACCCATAGGTTGGATGGAAAGAACAAATGTCTAGAAATGCCTAACCCAACTGAGCAGATTTAGTATTCATTTTTTAAAAAAATTAATAAGACTTCTGTTATAATTAGACAATGGAGGAATCTGAAAATGATATTTTGTATAAGAACAAGAATATAGAACTGTAATGCAACAAATTTTCTGAAAATGTTAATCCTTCTCCAAAATGGCCGTCAATCTTTCCTGAAAAAGGAGGAGACCCTCTTATTTAATTTTTATGAGTAGTAGATGTGCACAGAAACAATAATTTTTAAATTTCAGAAGCTTTTAAAATGAATAACAAATATGACTCCATGTACATGAGGTCGTTAAGGTAGCCGAACTCCTAGAAAGTAGAACGGTGGCTGACAGCCTGAGTGGTGGAAGATTGGGAAGTCAACACAGTTTCAGTTCAACAAGATAAGGATGTTCCAGAAGTCTCTCGCACACAGGTGCACACAAGTGAACTCTTTTAAATACTCGAAAATGGTTAAAATGGTTAATGTTGCTATGCATTTACCACAATAAAGCAACACCAAAATATTGAAACTAGAGTGTTTGTCTCTACAACTAACTAGCAAAACAGAATAGCTAATTTAAGATTTTCTTGAGGAACCCATGGTACCTATTAGGTGTAAGAATATCTAGCTAGCATCCTTCTGTGGTCTTCTCGGCTTCTCTTTTCTCAGTAGCGTAACTTCTATGGCTATGGCCTCAACTGACTTGTCAAAATTCTTCATCTTAGTGTTACAGGCTAAGCATCACAAACCATCTGGCCATTTCTAGTATCTCATGTTATATCTGTTGTCTCTCATGTTCTGTTATATCTCATGTTGTATCTGTTTTCTGTAGTAAAACCCTGACTAATACACAGGCTGAGATGTTTCCCTCCCAAAATTCATATGTTGAAGCCCTAACTCCCAGTGGATATGACTGTATTGGGGTTATGATCTGTGAGAGGTAATAGAGTTAATACATGGCGTTAGGATGGACCCTAATCTGACATAGCTGGTGTTCTTAGGAGATGAATGTGCATGAACAGAAAAAAGGTTGAGGAAGAAGACAGAGCCAAGGAGGGGACTTGAGGAGATGACAGACTGCAGAATTCTAGGCTCCAGAACTTCGAGGTAAAAACCCCTAGTTTATGCATTGTGTTTTTCTAAAGACTCAGGGGAAAAAATTGTATACAGTATTAGCAATAGTTCTGTATACTTCTGTGAGCAACGGTTCATTTTCAGCACATTAAAGCCATGACACACATAACTGTTTGCATTATCCACACAACGTTTGCAATTTACCCCTAAGAATCAAAGAAAAAAGACAGGCTATCTACAACAAAAAGCCAACCAGGCAGACAACTGACATTTTAGCAGTAACAAAAGAAGACAGAAAACAGAATGTTCAATGTTAAATATCGTTAAGAGAAAAAAACTACCAGGAACAATTATTAAGAAGGAATTCACAGCTTAATTTTTCTTGTCCTAATAGTATTTCCCAGTTATGACAATTACTATTTCAGACTGCTGATGTTAAATATGTAACGTAAGGAACTAATAAAAATAACATCAATAATGCATCAACAATACACATATAATCTCCACTCTCAAAAAAAATCATGAAAAGAGGCATTGTTACCTTTATTTTATAAAATGGCCCCTGACACTTGGAGAAGTTAAATACATAAAATCATACAACCAATAAATTTCAGGACTGGGACTCACACTCACTGATTCTCAAACCCTTGTTCTGTGCAGCACAGACTTCTGATCTTCTTGCTCTCAGCATAAGTTCATCAAGAAATCTTCCTGTTGTAATATTTCTTTCTGCATAAATTGTTACTTTGGAGAATATAATTGCCTACTAATCTTTCATACTGTTCTTGTAAAAGATATATATGGAACATGAGGAAATTGATATCCATGTTTTATTGAAATATTTAGAATTACTTTATGATTTTTAAAAATATACATACAGTCACAAAGGTATGAATCTTATCAAGTCTATTATATATAATTACATGTGTAAAGTACCATCTTTAATATATAAAGTACTAACCTTTTGTCAGAGAGATATAAACACTAGATTTTTTTTCAGGACAAATTAATACTACTCTCTCTTGCTTTCTCACTTGATATTCTTTATGACATTGTCACACCCCAAATGGCAAAATGATTGGTTTTGATTAAGTGCTTAACTCATAAGATAAACTGATCCACAGTGAAATCAAATTCATGTCCTTGACCTCATTAGAACAGTTTCACTAATCATCATTATTCAAATTTACTTTTGAAAAATTCCAATAGTAATTATTGTCTATAGAATTCTTTTGGCAATTAATCATGTGCTGCTTTGTGACAAACCAATTTTTCTCTGGAGCTGCTCTTTAACTACTTTTGTGTTTACTTTAGGTTGCAGGATCTCTCATATTATCAAAAAATTGCCTTCATAAAGTAAGATGATTTAATCATTCCATTGAGCACTTCAACAACTAGGAAAGGCATACTCTTAACATTCTGTGGGTTGCCCACTTCTTCCACCAGTTAATTAAGTGAAGCATGTGAGAGCTCATCACATTATTGCACTACACACTCTCCTCTTCCTCACAAGAACCCTGTGGTAGACCCAAAGATTTCCATGTGCTAAGCCACAATCCTGTGCATATTCCATGGAGAAAGGGCTGCAAAGGTATAATTAAAGCTCTTGTGATGGAGAAATTGTCCTGAATTACGTGGTTGAGACCACCTAATAAAATGTTCCTGTCAGTGAACGAGGAAAGAAAGAGAGTCAGAGGCAGAGAAGAGGTAATGTCAGCAGTCAAAGTCAGAGAGTGAAAATATTATGCTGTTAGTGTGAAAGATAGAAAAGGAAGCCACAAGCCAATGAAGATGGGAAGCCTTGGGGGCCTGGAAAAAGACAGGATGAGTTTCTCACCTGGACCTCCAGAAAGAACCAACCTTGCTAACACACTGACCATCTTTTGGACTTCTGACCTCCAGAACAGTAAGATAATACATCAGTGTGGTTTTAAGTCACTAAATTTGTAGTAATTCATCATAACAATAAGAATCTAATACAAATTCATTTGTAAAAGGAAATCTTCTCCAGCCCTTGATGAAAGAGGACTCCCAAAATACCACAGATGATTTGGGAAGATTAAGCAGTGAGTTTGTATTTCAGGACAATGAACAGTATAGACAACTCTATTTTGAAAAATATTTTCTCTTTCTGTCTCTGCCTTATTCTTTCCTCTTCCTTCAAATTCTTCCTGATTTCTGACAAACACAAGTTAGGTTTGTGGAGCTGGATGTGGCGATGCATGCCTGCAATCTTAGCATACAGAAGACTGAGGCAAGATTATCTCCACGAGCTTGAAGTCAACCTGGGCAACACAGCCAGTTTGAAGTTCAAAGTGAAACCCTGTCTCAAAAAAAAATTAAATAAATGAAATAAAATACAATAAAGAAATTAGTCTTGTGGTCGTTATGTTTAGAATCTTATTCATATGCTTAGAATCTCACTATGTCGGGTGATCTTGTTGTTAATGATTTTTTTTTTTGCTTTATTTGTTTTATTTTTATTTATTTTTAATTTCCCAGAATTGAACCCGGGCTCTTGTAATTGCTAAGCAGACAATCTACCACTGAGATACCCCCAAGACTCCTTGTCCAATGATTTTATAAAAGCATTTCCTCAGTTAAATAAAAGAAATTCTGATAATAGCTGTGGAAATCATAGTTTTGAAGGAGTAAAAATAACAGTTGTTGTTACACTTTACTGTAAAAACAAAAAACAGATGTTTTATCACTTATATCATTTTTTACCTCTGCAGCTCTTTTTTCACTGTATATGAAAATATATTTCTTAAAATGTACTTGATGAGAAATATTATATTCTGAATTTGATGTGTAAGTTTTAGCAATATATATGTTTATATAATTTTACAGTTTCTTTCCTTTGAAAGTTCCTGGAACTGTCTTTGAATTTCCTATCAGGAAGAGGTCGACAGATTTTTGCAGAACACTATTTTGATTTTGTCCACATTCTCTTTCATTTATTTTTAAGTTAGTGTAAGTTTTGGATGCAGAAAAATTCTATTTCTTTAGGAAACTAGCACATAAACATATCGTATCTTTATCCTTTTTCTTCCGTTTCCCCACACCGCCCTCAAGTCTCTCATTCCTACCCCAAATTCCCTTTTCACCTTCACAGTCTACCATCCTGTTTCATATATATATATATATATATATATATATATATATATATATATATCTTTTATTTTTCTCTTTAATTGTATTTTGGACTTCTCATGTATGACAAACCATGTGATACTTTGTGGCCAATTTGTTTCCCTTAGATTTATGGTCTCAAGATTTTTTTCCCCACAAATGCCTCAAATTCATCACTTTTAATAGCTGAGTAGGGTTCTCTTCTGCGATATACCATATTTGTTTTATTCATTCATCTCTGATAGGCATGAAGCCCACTACCATAATTTATCTAGTGTGCATGGCAGTGATAAAAGCTTGCATGTGTGGGCTGGGGATATAGCTCAGCAGCGTAAGTGCCTGCTTGGCAAGTGTGAGGTCGTGAGTTCAATACCTCGTACAAAAAAAAAATCTTGCATATGCATGCATTGCTGTAATGTGATGACTTTAACTTTTTAAAGAAGATACCATGGGATGGCTGGGTCAAACAGACTTTCTATTTTTAGTTTTTTAAGGACTCTCCATACTTATTTCCATAGTAATTGTACTACATAGTTGAGATTCCCAATAACAGCGTAGAAAGGTTTCATTTCCCCACAACCTCAAACCACTTGCTATTTATTTTATTCCTTGATGACAGCCATTCTGACTTGAGCAAGTTAAAATATCAGTGTCAGTTGCATTTGCATTTCTCTAGCAGCCAAATATGCTAAACAATGTTTTATGTTCTTATCGACTGTTTGTATTACTTCTCTTGAAAATGTCTTTTCATTTCAATTGCACATGTCTGTCCAAGGAATGACAGCAAAATTTTTTCCCACTCAATTGGTTGTGCATTTACTCCCTGGAGTGCTCGCTTTGCTGCGTAGTTGTTTAGTTTTATATAATCCCTTGTTGATTGTTGTTGGTATTAATTCTTGTGCAATTGCTGCTCTGTTATAAAGATCCTTGATTGTGCCTATGTCTTCAAGAGTTTTACCCATTTTATCTTTCAGCAGATTCAGTGTTTCTATTTTTATAAAATAGAAAGCATTTTGATCCATTTTTATTTGAACTTAGTACAGGATGAGAAATATGGGTCTAAATCTATTCTTCTGTATGTGGGTAATCAGTTTCCCCTGAACCATCTATTACAGAGATTTTCTTCTCTACAGCATTAATTTTCATCCCCTTTGTTAAAGATTAGATGGATAAAAGTGTGTGGGGTTCTCTCTGTGTCTTCTATGCTATTCCATTGGTCTGCACGTCTATTTTTGTGTTAGTACTAAGCCATTTGTGTTACTCTAGCTTTGTATTATGACTTGAGAACTGGCAATGTAATTCTTCACACTGTGCTCTTCCTGCTCTGTTTGCATTGGCTGTGCTGTCATCTGGTACCCTATACATTTTGTACATTTGTTTTTACTTCCTTAAAGTATGCTGTTGGTATTTTGATAGGAATTGCATTATATCTAAATAATATGGCCATTTGAACACTGCCAAATCCTCCTATGCAGGAGCAGGAGATGCTTTGACATTTTTTAATGTCTTCTTTAATCACTCATTTCAGAGTACTATAGTTTTCATTATAGAGTTATTCACTTCCTTGGTTAAGTTAATTACTAGATATTTAAATGTTTTTGAAACTATGATGAATGGGATTGTATTCCTGATTGTTTCTCAATGAGTTCATTCTTCATATACAGCACACTATTGGTTTTAGTGTTTTAATATTGTATTCTACCATGTTGCTGAACTTTCAGAGTCTTCTGATGGAGTTTGGGGGTTTTCTATGCAAAAGATCATGTCGTCTGCAAGATAAGATAGTTTGACTTCTTTTTTTTTTTTTCTTGCCTGATTTCTCTGGCTGAATTTTAAAGTCCTGTATTGGACAGGAATAGTGAAAGGACGCACACTCGACTTGTTCACGAAGAAAGGGAACAGCTTCTGTTTTTAGCCATTTAATTTAATATTGGAAATGGATTTGTCATAAATGATTTTTATTACTTTAACATCCTTCTATACTATTTTCATCAGGATTTTAATCATGAATGGATATTATATTTTGTCAAAGACTTTTTAAAAATAACAGCTGTATTGAACTAAAATTTAGTTCACACTATATATTTTGCAAACTTAAAATGTATGAAAACTGGCCATGTTGATTTTTGGTACTATTTCTGGTGCAATTGGAGTTTCATTCAGAAAGTCATTACATGCACCTGTGTCTTTAAGAGGTTTACTTATTTCGTCTTCCAACAGAAAAGTCTCTGTTCTAATGTTGAGGTCTTTGATTCATTTTTATTTCAGTTTAGTACATGGTGAGAGAGGTGTGTCTAAGTTGAACCTTCTGCACATGGATGGTCAGTTTTCCCAGCATCCTTTGTTAAAGAGGTCATCTTTCCTCCAGTGAAGGGATTTAACTCCTTTGTCAGAGATAGCACACATGAGTGTGCCTGGAGTTGTTTCTGTATCTTCTGTTCTGTTTCACTGATCCACAAGTTTTGTTGTGGTTTTGGAGGACGGTATTTTGTTTTGTCTTGTGTTAGTTAGTTAGTTTGTTTTTGCCATTACCATGCTGTTTTTATCATTGCAGATTTGTAGTATAACTTGAAGTCTGTGGTTGTGATGCTTCCTGCCTTGTCATTGTTGCCCAGAATTGATTTCACTACACTAGGTCTCATCTGGTTCGATATGAATTTTAGAATCACTTTCTCCAGTCCTGTAAGAAGGGTTATTGGTATTTTGATTGGGGTTGCACTAAATCTATTAAAAAGTTTTGGAAATATGGCTATTTGACTCTGCCTATCTAAGAACAAGGACAGGCATATCCTCTTTCATCTCTTTGGTTTAGAGTAGTTTAGTTTTTGGTGTAGAAGTCTTTCACTTCCTTGGTTGGGTTAATTCCTAAGTATTTCATTTTTCTAGATGCCACTGTGAAAAGTATCGTTTACTTCATTTCCCTCTCAGTGAGCTTGTTATTAGCATACAGGAATGCTATTGATTTTTTAGTGCTGACTTTGTATCCTGCTACACTAATGAACTTGGTTATTAGTTTTAGGAGCTTTTTGGTGGTCATCTGAATAACAGATCATGTCACCTACAAATAATGATAATTTAATTTCTTCTTTCCCTATCCATATCCTTTTTATTTCTTTTTCTTGTCTAATAGTTCTGGATAGTATTTTGGGAACTGTGTTGAACAATATGATGATAGCAAACATATTTGTCTTTTTCATGATTTTAGAGGGTGAACTTTAAGTTTTTCTCGGTTAAGTATGATGTTGACTGTTGATTTTTCATAGATGACTTTTTACCAGATTCCAATTTTCTTCAGAGCTCATTTGGAGGTTTCATCTGTGGGGTGCAGCTACTCATATACCCTTATCCAAAAGTATGGTTCTCCTCTCTGAGGGTGGTAATTCTCTTTCATTGAGCATGCAGCTTTGGAAGAGGCACACATGGAGCAGTGAGGGAGGTGCGGAACACCTGTCTGACCAGCCAGATCAGCCAAATCAACCCTGGCAATCAATGGCATGGCAGATATCACAGCAGATCATTCTTACATCCTGCTCTTATTTTCTTAAGAATTTTTTTCAATGATAAATGGATGCTGAATTTTACCAAATGTCTTTTCTGCCTCTATTAAGGTGATCACTTGGTTTTTGTCCTTGCTTATGTGGTGAATTACATTTATTGATCTGCGTACGTCAAACCATCCTTCTCCCTGGAATGAATCCTGCTTAGACATGATCTTTTTTATGATTTACTGCTTGCCATTTGTCACTATCTTACTGAGGATTTTTCATCCATTTTCATTAAAGTGATTGGTCTGTATTTCTTTTTTTGATTGGGTCTTTTTCTCTGGTTTTAGACATATGGTTTTCGATCTTGTTTCGGTTTATGCGGCATATTACATTTATTATGTATGTTGAATCTCCTATGCATCACTAGGATAAGTCCATCTTCATCATGATGTATGATATTTTTAATGATTTGTTACATTCTTTTTGCAAGTACATTTGTGAGGGATTTTGCATCCATATTTATTCAAGACATTGGCCTGTAGTTTTCTTTTTGCTCAAATTTTTTCAGTTTTGGAGTCAGAATAATGCTGACTTTAGATAATGACTCTGGCAGTGTCCCTTGCTTTTCAGGTCTATGGAAGAATTTGATGCATCAGTTCTAAAATTCAGCAGAGAATCCATTGTGTCCAGGGCTTCTCTTAGTTGATAGAGTTTTTATTATTGCCTCAAGTTAATATTGATCTATTGAGTATTTTTCAATTTTGGGAAATCACACACATAGAGAAATTTATCCACTTCTTGTAGATTCTCTACTTTGTTTGAATATGTATTTCTGAAATAGTTTCTTTCTTATTAGTACATATTTACTGTATATGATGCTTACATTGAACTTAGGGAATAGGTACATATACTTAGCATATATTGATTCTTTCTGTTTCTCTTCATCTTCCCAACCACTCTTTTCCTCTCTGCTTCTAGATCCCTAATCTCCATTTTCATTTCTTTTTGTATGTGATATATGATATATATATATATAATTCATATATTATCATATATATGATAATATATGTAATTCATTATAAGTAGTTGGCACAGGTAAATGACATTTCTTAAATCTTTTTTACCTCCTTTCTTCTCCCCTCTTATCCACCCAACTCTCAATCTTTTGGTTTCTTTCTCATTTCATTAAGATCTATCAACTGGTATCTTTTTATTAATCTTTCATATTGCTTTTTACTTTATTTGTACTTTGCATTATTCAAGTGAAAGAAACCATACTATATTTAAGCTCACACATCTGAGTTATTTCACTTAATATTATGTTTTCAAGGTGCATCCATTTTTCTACAAATGTGTCATATTTATCCTTCTTTATATCTTAGTAATATTTAGTTATGTGTAGGTATCATACTGTCTTTGTCCATTTATCTGTTGGTGGACATACAGGCTACTACCAAGATGTAGCCATCATTAATTGTGCTGCTATAAACACTAGTATGCAGGTATCACTGGTAACATGATGTCATTAAATTCTTTTGGAAGGGTACCTAGGGGAAGAAGAGCTGGGTCAAAAGGAATTTCTATTTTTTATTTTATAGAACTCTCCATCCTGATTTCCATAATGGTTGCATTAATTTCCATTCCCAACAATATAGAAGGATTCTTTTTCCCCACATCTTAGCCAGCATTTGTTATTATTTTATGTCTTGAAGATTGTCATTCTTTTGAAAATGAAATGAAACTTTAGTGTTATTTTAATTAGTATTTCTCTAATAGCCAGTGATAACCATTTTTTCATATGTTTATTAGTCATTTGTATTTCTTCTGAAAAGCCCCATATTTGGGAAAGTGTCTAATTTTTTTAGTCCTTTTTATATTCTAGATATTAGTCCTCTGTGTGAGGAATAATTGGAAAAAATTTTCTCATTCTGTAAGTTGCACTTTGACTCTGTTCGTTGTTTCCTTTGCCACGCAGTAGCTTTCTAATTTGATGTAATCCTCCTCTTTTGATGTAATCCAATTCTAGTTGTTATTTCTTGTGCAATTGGAGTTCTCTGTAGGAATTCCTTGCCTACACCTATCACTTAAAGAGTTTTATCTATTTTGTCTTTCAGTAAGGTAATTGTTTCTGTTTCAATTCTTAGATATTTTATCCATTTTGATTTCTGTTTCCTACATGACAGGAGATACAAGTCTGTCTTTAGTCTTCTATATATGGAAAACTAGTTTTCCCAGCACTATTTGCTAAAGGGGCTATCATTTCCCCAACGTAAGTTTTTTGACTCCTTGGTCAAATATCACATAGCTGCATGTTTCTGGAGTTGTTTCTGAAAACTTTTTTCTGTTTTATTCATACACATGTCTGTTTTTATGTCAATACCATGGTGTATTTATCACTATAGCCTTAGATTATAACTTCAAGTCGGGTATTCTGATGCCTCCTGCTTTGCTTTTGTTGCCCAGAATCCCTTGGCTACTCCGTGTCTCTTCTGGTTTCATACACATTTTAAGATTATTCACTCTAGATCTGTAAGCAATATGCTCAGCATTTTGATTGGGATTGGGTTAAATCTACATATCAGTTTTGAAAGTGTGGTCACATTGATAACGTTGGTTTTGCCTATCCAGGAACAGGGATATTGTTATATCTTCTGATGTCCTCCTCAATCTTCTTTTTCAGAGTACTGTAGTTTTCTTTGTATGAGTTTTTTATTTACATCATTAGGTTAATTCATAAATATTTAATTTTTCTTGATGCTGTGGATGGCATTGTTTTCCTAATTTATTTCTTAATGTGTTTATTATTGGTGTACAAATGTGATATTTATTTTTGTGTGTTGATTTTGTATCTTACTGCATTGATGAATTTTGTTTTTTGATTTTTGGGGGGAGCTTTTAGATACCGGGAATTTAACTCAGGTCCTTCTACTTGCCATACATGAATTTAGTTATTAATTATGGGAATCTTTTAGTGGAATTTTTGAGTCTTTTGCATAAAGGATCATGTTATCTTCAAAAATGATAATTTGACTTCTTCCTTTCCAAAACATGTCTCTTTTATTTTATGCTTTTGCCTGATTATTTTGGTTGATGTTTTGAATACTATGTTTAAAAAAATAGTGATAGTGGGTATGCTTGTCCTGTTGCTGATTTAGAGGGGAATCTTTCAGTTTTTCTCTACTTAATAAGATGTTCACTACAGGTTTGTCAAATGTGGCTTTTACAGAATGAGATATTTCTATACCAATCTCTTCAGAATTTGTATTATGAATTGGTGTTGAATTTTTTCAAAAGTTTTTTCTCCATCCCTTGATATGATCATGTGGTTTATGTCCTTGCTTCTGTTTATATAGCATAGTACATTTGTTGCTATGCATATGTTAACTTATCTCTGAAACCCTGAGATGAAACCTACTTGGTCATGATATAAAATTCTTTTGATAATGCGTTGCATTCTATTTGCCAATAGCCTGTTAAGGAAATTTTTATCTGTGTTTATTGAGGAGACTGGCCTGTAGGTTTCTGTTTTAGGTAGGTCTTTCTCCTTGTCTGATTTTAAGATCAGAGTGCTGCTGGCCTCCAGAAATGAATTTGGACGCAACCCTTCACTTTCAATTTCATTGAAGAGCTTCAGGACTATCAGTGTTTTATCCTCCTTAAAGGTCAGTAGAATTCAGTGGTGAACCTTAAAGGTCTTGTGGAATTCGGTGGTGAATCCATTAGGTCCTGAGTTTTCTTATTAGGTAGGATTTTATTGCTGGCTCAGTCTCATTGCTTGCTTCTGGATTGTTCGCATTTTTATGTTTTCTTGGTTTAGTTTGTAATCTGTCCATTTCTTTGAATGTTTTCAATGTGTTGAGCTATAATTTTTGTTAGTTACTACTATTTTCTGAAATTTGACAGTTTCTTTTACCATATGATTTTGCCTTTTTCATTCCTAATTGCGTTCATGGGAGTCTTTGTTTTTTCTTTTGGAAAATGTGGTTAAGTTTTATCTATTTTGTTTATTCTTTTAAAAAAATATCTACTCCATGAATTGATTTTTTAGTATTATTTTTAGTCTCAAATTCATTAATTTTCACTCCTATCTTTATGATTTCTAGCTTTGGTTTCTTTCTTCTTCTTCTTTCTTCTTTCTTCTTCTTTCTTCTTCTTCTTCTGTCCAGTGTCTCACTATGTAGTCCAGGCTGTCCTTGAACTAAAGTGGTGATCCTTCTGCCTCAGCCTCACAAGGGCTGGGATTACAAGTGTATGTCACCATACTCAGCCTTAAACTAGGTTTGAGTTAGGATTGTTATGGATTATTTTTGTTTGTTTGTTAAGTATCTTGAGATTCATCAAATTATTTATTTGAGTTTATTCTATTTTTTTAATGTATTCATTGCAATAAGCTTCCCTCTTAGGATTTCTTTTGTTTTGTCCCATATGTTCTGGTGTGTTGTACTAGCTTTGTTATTTAATTCTAGAACTTAATTTCTTCCTTAATGTCTTTTGAGACTTCTTAGGTATTCAGGACTGTGTTTTTAGGTGATTATAGATTTTCCATAGTTTCTTTTGTGATTTATTTCCAGTTTGAATGCAGAATATTCTGATAGCTAACATTGTGGTTTCAATTTTTTGTAAGCAGGCTATATGGAATTGTATGTCTAATTTTAGAGTAAGCTCCATGTGCTGCTGAGAAGCATGTGTATTCTGTTGTAGTAGGGTAGAACACTGTAGATATCTGTTACATCAATGTTGCTTTTTTTTTTTTTTTTTTGTACCGGGGATTGAACTCACAACCTTGCGCTTGCCAGGCAGATGCTAATGCCACTGAGCTAAATCCCCAGCTGTTACGTTAATGTTTAAAAGTATTGTTCAGCTCTAATATTTCTTTTGATTTACTTTTTGTTTAGTTTATTTGTTTAGTTGGTCTGTTTCATTGTGACAGTAGGTTATTAAGTCATCTTCATGATTTTATCAGTCTTTATTTGATCTTTTACATCCAGAAATATTTGTTCTATGAAGTTAGGTGCTCTAGGATTCATTGCATATATATTTACAAATATTATCTCTTCTTTTTGGATTATCCCCTTAACTACTATGTAGTGACATATTTTATCTCTACTTTTATCTTGATTTTTTTTTTTTGTCTGAGAGTAACACTGCTACCTCTGCTTGCTTTTAGGGTCCTGGTGCATGAAATATTGGTTTGCATTCTTTGATTTTTTTAGACTATGAACATCTTCTTGGATTAGATGAGATTCTTAAATGTAACAGACCAGTGGCTTCTGTTTTTTGATCCAATCTACCAATTTGTATCTTTTAATGGGAGAATTTAGGTCATCAACATTGAGAGATGTGGCTGAAAGATACTGATTTATTCCTGTCATTGTGCTTTTCTGGTGATGATTATTTTTCTTTTATCTGTTTAGTTTTCAGTGTTGTTTATGTAATTTGTCACTTGAAGTGTTGGCTTTGTTTTGCTTCACTGTCTGTAAAATATTATTGAATATTTTTGGAATGCTGGTCTGGTGTTCATGTAAGTTTTTTTTTTTAATTTAAAGAGGAAAAAAAACAAAACAAAATAAAACAGAATAAAGGGTAGCGACAATACAGTATTCCAAGGAAAAAAGGAGGAGTACAACAGCAATAAAACTTAAGAAATTACTACTTGACTAATTACATACTGACTTCCTTGAAATAGTTGTTCTAATTACAAAGTTAAAACATGTAAAGTAGACATTCAATCAGTGAGACTGTTAACAGTTCTGCTCCACGATCTGACAAAAGCAACAATATGGTCATCCATCTTACCCACTCAAATATACATGCAATTATATCAATAGGGTAAAATTAAACACAACAAAACAGAGCAAAGCGGATCACAAGAAAGCAATGTAAGACATAAATTTCAAAGCTAGACAATTGGAGATATTCACTCTCTATCATATTGACTCTTGTTTTCTTCCAAATAGT
>PVJX010020300.1:7558-33626 GCA_004027295.1 Dolichotis patagonum | reverse complement strand
TTGAGAAGTCTGCTGTGATTCTGATAAGTTTTCCTTTATAGGTGATCTCTCTTTTCTCTCTAACAGTTTTTAGTATTCTATTCTTATGTTGGATTTCTGGGATGGTGATTATTATGTGTCTGGGTGTAGTTTTATTTTGGTTATGGCTGTTTGGAGTTCTATATGCTTCACTTATCCAGATGTCAGTTTCTCTTTTCATGTTTGGTAAATTTTCAGCTATTACTTCTGTAAATATCCTGTTGATATCATTTGGGCTGTCCCCTTCTTTTTCATTTATCCCTATTAATCTTATGTTATTTTTCTTTGCATCATCTTGCAGGTGTTGAATTTTTATTTCTTGAGTCTTTGTTATTTTTAAAAGATCTTGTCTTTACTGCTCATTGGCTGCAATCTTATCTTCGAGGTCTGAAATTCTATCTTCACTTTCATTGAGGTGGTTTTGGCAGCTTTCAATAGCATTTTTGATTTCCTGTATATCTCTTTGAATCTGCTTTATGTATTCTGTTTGTTTCATATAGATTTCATTTAGGAATTCTATCTGTTTGAATTTTTCTTCTAATTTTTTAGCTGTGTTTTCACTAGATGCATTCACTATTTCTTTCACTATTTTTATCAATTCTTCTTTTACCTGGGCAAGTATTTCTGATTTGAATTTCTCCATAGATTTCCCTAGTTGCATATTTATTTCATTTGATATCATTTCAGACATTTCAGGTGTATAGCTTCTTTTTTCTTCTATGTACACAACTTCTAAGCTTTCTTGGGGAGGGCTAGAGATTTGAGCCTGCCTTTTGGTCTTTCCTTTTGTCATTTTTCTATATTTCCTTGCTTTGAGAGATGTTCCAATGCTTTCACTGCATGTGTAGTGAATTACCTCTTGTACCCTAAGTTTCTGGAGGGACATTGGCTCCCCCACAGGCTCTTGGCTTCCTCACAGCGTCCTAACTCCCCTATGTGGGCTCCTGGCTCCCTAAGTTGTAAGGGGGATGCTGGGCATGGTCAACCCAGAGCCTGTGGAATCTCAGGCGGGCTGGGCCTCTGTACTTTGTCCCAGGCAGGTCTCCAGGAGGTTCCCTGTGGGTAAAGGGTGGGCCTACAGGTCCCAAACAGTCAGGCCAAAATGCTGGTTTCTGCTAAGTTCCCGGTCCCAAACAGACCTGGCCAAGATGCCGGTCTCTGCAAAGTTCTCAATCCACACAGCGCAGTCCACTCTGCAGGTCTCTGGGAGATTCCCAGTTCCAAAGAGTCAGGCTGAGATGCTGGTTTCTGGGAGATTTCCTGTGGGTGAAGGGCGGGGCTACAGGCCCCCAACAGACCTGGCCAAAATGCCGGTCTCCGGGAAGTTCCCTGTGGGTGAAGTGTGGGCCTACCAGTCCAAAAGAGTAAGGCTGAGATGTTGGTCTCCGCAAAGTTCCCAATCAAAACAGCACAGGCCACTCTGCGTGTCTCCAGGAGGTTCCCGGTCCCAATGAGTCAGGCCAAGATGCTGGTCTCTGGGAGATTTCCTGCAGGTGAAGGGCAGGGCTACAGGTCCCAAACAGTGAATTTCCTTTTTTATAATAAAGGATTTTGGAGTTTCATAGGACTTGAAGTGGTTTTGAAAGTCATTTTGCTATTAATCAGAATTAAAATATTAAAATGGTGCTCCAAAACTATGTTCTTACTGCAAATATTTCAAGTAATGCAATCAAAATAAAATGCTCTGTTGCTTTGTTTTCAATTCTTTCTGTCACTTCTATCAACATATAACATTATCATGAGCTAATTTTGCGCAAATACAAATGTGGATTTGACTTACATATATAATAGTAAAGTATATATAGTTTTGTTATTTTCTTTGTCCGCCAATTGATCGTCCATTCTGAAGACCTATATAAATCTTCAGAGTAGCCCTAAAACTCTGAAAAAATAAATAACATTATATTTTATATTGAAGTTATTTTTATGGCACTCTATATATTGTACATATTTCTAGAATTTGCAAGAAGTATAGGTTTAAATCTACCATTTTTTCTTTGGTTTAAAAAATAAAATTTCTTCCTGTGCAATTAAAACCCTCAGGCAGTTCATTCTTCCAATATTTTCATAATTAGGAACATGACTGAAATTTATGTATCAGGTATTGATCATGATTATGAGAAGATAAGAAACAAATAAAAGTTTGATTCCTGCTATAACATATCTTTATTTCTGATACACGCAGAAGGGTCACTATATTTCTTTGTTTACTCTTCAAGTTTCATTCATAAAATGTCTTTGGCCATCGTGATAAAATATAAAGTATGACACTATAAAGCATATGCAAATCACAGTAACCTGTCCAGTGGCCCCAAAACTCCAAAATTATTGTCCATTGAGGGATTTTCCATTTGCTGTTTGAGAACTTATTATTTTATTGGTATGTTATCTTTGGACAAAGCAGATCAATCACTTTATCCAGCTTGCTATGAAGTTATTTTAGAATCCTTTAGAATTGTTTTATCTATTTACATTATTTTTTTTCTAAAGGAGTAGCTGAGAGCAAGATAGAATATAATTCTATGCTTGCATTTTGTTCTTTTATTCTCTCTCATGCACTGCTTTATTTCTTTTTTTATTAAACTTTTGGGGAATTGAAGACAAATATTCTCATAAACTAGGTGAAATTGTCACTCAAAATATTAATGATTCCCTTATCAGTTTTTCCTGTATTTGAATTTATGCTATGATTCAGTTTAAAGCAAAAGTATTTAAAAATGGGTAAAATTTGTATTATATAGAAAAATATGAAATGCAACACAATAAACACTTAAAATTGACAACCACAATGATAGTATTTTAAATCAAAAAGTTAAAATAGAAAATATTTATTATAAATGTAGTGATTAGATTTCCAATGACATTTATTTTAATATCTTCACTGTTTTTATAAAACTGCTACTTCACAATTGTTATTGGAAATCTGCTCCCCTAAAAAAGGTAAATTCACATATAAATCAATTTTTCTTGGTTACTCATAATAAAATATTAAAACATGGATGCTGTGGAGAGTCTGTTATGTAAACTATGATTATTGTATAGTATAAATCTCACAATGCCTACTATAATTAATGTCTACGTGCTAAAATCTTACCACTGTATTTACTTCCATTGGATAATTTATATCTTTTTTATTATATATACATATTTTTTCAATATCTTCAAAGTTAAAATGCTTGTAAAATTTTAGGCTGAATGATCAGTAAACATTTTTTGTTTTACTAATTACTTCTGATTACAAAAATTTGTTTTTTAAATCAATAAAGAAGTTCTTATATATTTAAAAAATGTTATACTGTACCATTTCTGGTCTTTTCTAACTGGTTAACAACTGCTTTTAAACAAACTAGTGACTAGGTATTACCACATTACTGGATCAAATGTACAGATTGCATCACAGTGGTAAACTGATGTAATTGAAGGCTAATATTTAACAGTTTGTTGAATTGTAGAAGTTTATGGGATCATAGAAAATATCTGAGTAAATACCTCTTTTTTGAAGGAAAAAGCTCTATGCATTCCAGTCAGGGTACTATAGCAAAAATACGGTAAGAGTCACTGAATAACTTATATAAAATAGATATTTATTTCTCACAGTTTTAGAGACTGTTATTTGGAGAACAAGGTGGCATCACAGGAAGTGAAGACCCACTTCCTGATTCATAGACAGCTGTCTTTTCCCTTTTCTATGTGATAGAAGGGGCAAGGAAGCACTCTGGATTCATTTTGTATATGAGTTAATTCTACTTGGAAGAGTTGCACCCTCATGATCTAAGCCCTTATTAAAAACTTTATCTTGAGAAACCATCTCATTGCGAGTTATAATTTGTACATTTTTTATTTTTTATATTTTTGCTTTAAAGAGAAAATAAAGAAAAGAAAAACAACAAAAAGACAAGCAATAAGTGCAATAATAACAGAAAACAAAATAACAACTATATAGGCATTCAAAACAAGATAAGAATTTAACAATGGTTGTTCTATTACATATTGTTACCTTCAAAAGATTTGCTTAGATTACCAAATAAAAACATGCAAAAATGATCAAATATTATGAGTATTAACTGTTCTTTTTGAAGAACTAATAGAATTAGTGGTACAATCATCTTAGCTATCTTGTGTTTATAGATATGTATATGTATGTATATACATATATATAATTTCTATATATAAAGAGCACACAAACTTTTATTCTGTAGCAAGTAAGTGAAATGACTTTTGTGAGGTCATTAAATAAGTTACACTCACATTTTACTAGTTAAATAGTCATCTGCAATGATTAAATTTAATTCCATATTCATAATGTGACTGCAAAAATCAGATAAGAACATATTCCCATTGTGATGTGGTGAAAATCTAGGTGAACTCACAGTAGAAAACAAAAAATATCTTAAATGTAAATATCTTAAGTCAGAGTCTCTCAGAAGTAAAACCAGAAAAAAATTGACTGATAGTGATTTATTAGAGGACATGGTCAGGATAAAATCAGTAAGAGAATGACATAGCAGAATTTAAAAGAAAAGTAAGAAGGCAAACAGTTTCAGGAAAAGCCTTGCCCTGAGCCCACGGAGAGCTCTGGAACATGAACTATACCTAAGAACTGCCTTTAACTTTTGGCAAGGAAAGTAAAATTTTTACATTTCCACAACAGCCACTCTGGTTTGTGAGGTGCTGGGAAAGCAAGAGAGTCCAATACATTTCTTCCTCCATATCCTGACAAAGAGAGTGAAATATGCAAAGCAATCTATTTAGGGCAAAGATGCAATCATTTAGTAACACATAATGTGGGAGACAGAGATGAGCACACAATTGGTGAACAGGATCTGAGAAAATCAGGGCAAAATATAAACACTTATTCTTAAAATAAACACCTTGTTATTGTGATGCCTTAATCATTTTCTTCATCATTGAGACAAAATACCTGGCACCCACAACTAAAAGAAGAAAAGTCTATTTTGGCTCATAGTTTGTAGAGTTTTCTATCCATAAGTGACTGACTCTAAGGAGGGGAGACATGGAAGAACACTGAGGGGAAAAATATGCTTATCTTATGGAACCAGGGAAGCAAAAATTGAAAGGAGGAGTCAAGCAGGAAAATACATCCTTCCAGGCCATGGCTCCAGTGACCCACACATTCCGCCATGCCATAACCCCTAACAGCACATCTAGCTATCAACTTACTGATGCATATAGCACCTTCATGATCCAATCACCTCCCAAAACCCAATATATGATTGCAGGAGGAGACAATATATGGCCAATATATGGCTGTGAGGAGACATCTAAATATTAACTGTAGTATTCTGCCCATGAACTCCAAAAGACTCATACACATCTCTATGCAAAACACATTTAATATGGCTCTAAGAGTTGTCAAAGTCCTAACCATTTCAGTATTGATGAAAAGTCCAAGTCTAAAGTCCTTTCTGATATTTAAAGCAAATTCTCACCTGTGAAGTCCTATACAATTCAAAAACAAAGATAAACAATACTGACATACAATGGCATAAGATAAACATTCTCATTCAAAGAGACATAAATGGGAGCATAGAAAGAAATAAAACCAAAGCAAGACTGAATCACAGCAGGGCAAACATTAAGTCCTATAGCATCAGCCTAGTACCAGGTGAAATGAACTCCAAAGTGTTTGAATGATCCCACCCTTATGCCAATACGGATGGTTGTATTTCTCATGTCTTCTCTCTTGGGGTGGTTGTGTGCACTCTCTGTTCTTTTTTCTCAGACATTACATATTTCTGGGTTCTGTAGTGCATGTTTGGCTTCACTGTCATGGCTTCATGTACTGCCCTTTCAGGGGCACACTTCCCATTCTGGTTTTGAAATCTAATTAGAAGCCTCACTGATCTAGCAACTCTTGCATTTTGTGTATCTATAAAACCAGCACTACATGGATGACAGCAGTGTCTTCTGGTAGCTCAAGTAATAGCTATGCTCCCTTGTATCATGGCTGTAGAGGTCTCCAATAATTGAATGGCTGAGCACTATGAATAGAATTCCAGAAAGTAAATTCCCTAGGCAGTTACCATTCTGGAGCCCAATGCCCTGGAGCTCTCTTGTCAAAGCATAGTCATTCACTTTTGCAATTTTCAACCTGAAAAAGGTAAAATCTTGCTAGTTCTTCCCATGCATTAAAGGCATTTTTCCTATTTTCCTGATCCAAATTACTTGACTTCTTTTAAATGATATTATTTTCAGTAAAAAAGCTCTCCTCTAATATAAGTTTATAAGGTCTTTCTGTTAAAACTGAAAATTTCTAAATGAAACTTTTGCTCTTAATTTTCAGTCTAAATCTTCCAAAAGTCCCATAATATTATCCATACCACAGGTCTAATGTTGAGCTGACTTTAAATTTTCTCTGCTCTTTTATTATTTTGCTACCATTAATCTCAGGACATGATTGAAATGTAAAAAAAAATCTGCCAGAGAATAACATGCAAGATCTCCAGGCCAACTGCCAATGAAAGTTTTCTTCACAACTAAACCCTCCTAAAGCTGGCTTTTTGTCTCTATTTCCATCTTTATTGTTGTCTTCTGAGCTCTGAACAGAATTTACCATCAAGTTTGGCTTACAGCACCCCAAGTCTTCTCAAGCTAGCATCTCTAAACCCTTCCAAATTTCTCTCTCAAATCACTTCCAAAGCCTTCTAAAATGACAGTCCTGGCAGCAATGTGACTTCTCTGGTACTGAAATCTACTTTAGTCACTTTCCTCATAACTGAGGCAAAATAGAAGACACTTTCAAGATAAAGGCGGAAAATTTTTTTGGATATATGAGTCACAGTTCACACAGGTTTTAGTTCATAGTCAGCAGGTACATGGCAGAGTAAAACGTGTTCAGATCATGATGTTCAGGACCAAGAATAATAGAGGAGCATAAAGGGAATACATATCCTTCCAGACAAGTTACCTAGTGACCTACATCTTCTAATCAGATCCCAATTCTTAACAGCACATTTAGTTATAAACTTACAGGTGAGTGTAGTGCCCACCTGATTCAATCACCTCTCCAGAGTCCCCCTTGAGCATATAAGTGACACCTATACATAGATGGTAACATGTGGAAAAAATAAGAATTTAATAGACATAGAACTATAAATTGAGTTTTTGATCTTGCTTACTAGGCATAAAGGGCCAAGTAATTTGCAAAATGATTCACACAGATGTTGATGAAAAAATCCTTTTCAGTTTTATTCCCAATCCCTAACATAATGTCTGACATAAAGATGGCATTCTTTTATTGAGCAAATAAAATTGCTAAACCTATTTTTATATAGCTCTAGTGAAATTTAGTTCATTGTATTTTGTAGTTATTGCTTGGATTTTTTGTTTGCATTGTCTTTATTTTTCTCTATTTTTGTTATACACAACTTCACTTCCATGGTTTTATTTCACAAGTTATTGAAGCACTATTGCTACCCTAAGATTAGCTGTGGGATTAATAAATAATGGCACTTGGAAGCAAATCTGCCACTCATGGAGAAATAGACTTAGATATTTTCCTACTCTAATCATCCGGTATCCTAGTATACAGGAAAACTCAAAAATCGATTAAGATCCTTATATTGGCATTAACAAAATGGACATTTACTTATTAACATAATTAAAAATATATTTGATAAGCTAATTAATCTTTAGGTAATCAATACTGCTATATTGATATATAATTAAACTGAGAAACCATAAAAAATAGATTATGAATTTATTATTCATTGCCTAAAATGATGAGGGAAAACTAACTTATATTCATCCTGAAATGTCTTAGAAAAAAAAATTTTTATTTTAAAGAGAATAAAACAAAAGAGGGCAGAACAAAGCAGATCAGAACAGAACAACATAAGCATCACAATACTTTAAAATAAGACAACTGAACATTAACAGTAGCTATCAAAGTATCTCTTTCTCTGCTATGGTTGAGCATAGTTTCAAATACAATAATATCAAACATACCAAAATAGTATAAAACCATTCAAAAAATGAATTACAGGACATTCTGAACCGAATAACAGAGAATGATGAATGGCTACCATAATATCTCATTTTCAATAAAATATTTGTTTATACTATCACATATATTAAAATCCCAATAAGACACAACATGCTAAAACCAATGGTAATAGCAGAGTAGGAGCATGGTAGGACTTCTAAGCCAGACGATATTAAATCAGCAATGGCTGCCATAATGTTTTGTTTTCTTCAAAACAGCTGTTCATACCATCACACATAATAAAGTCAAATAAAACAGAATAAAACCATTCCAACTGATGAATGAAAACATTGAAAGGCTTCAAAGAAATGAAATGGGAAATCATGATTACCATAAAATCTTATATAATCTTATCAACTCTCATACTAGACAGACTATATGGTATTTACACATGTGAGTTTGGTTTATTTTGCTTATGAGTATGGTCTCAAGTTGTGTCCATTTATTTATAAATATCTCAATGTGATCATTCTTTACAGCTGAGTAGTACTCCATTGCACAAAAATGCCACAACTTTTTTATTCATTCCTCAGTTGATGGGTACTTAGGTTGTTTCCAAGATCTGGCTACTACAAATTGTGCTGCTATAAACATAGGTGCACATATATCACTGTTGTATGATGTTTTCAGTTCTTCTGGGAATATGCCTAGAAGTGGAATAGCTGGGTCAAATGAGAGAAAATCTTATAAAATGCTTTGTTATTTTTTTGCTCCAAAATCCATTTTTATTTGCTTATTTTTATGTTTTGTCATCCTTTGGTTTCTCTTTATATAATGATGACTCTGAGATAGTGTTTTCAAATGTTCTTGATGGCTTATGTAGTGAAATTCACAAATCCTATATTAAGAGCCAACCTAAAACTACAATTAATAGTAACTGAGCACTTGTGTATGATATAGAGTTGATCTCATCTATATCTCATTTAATACCAGTAAAATTTGACATTAGCTGGTGCAGTTATCCCCATTTTACAAATTAAGAACCTATGGCCAAAAATGTGAAACAGCTTGGAACACTGGCTTGCAGTGAGAAAAAGACAAAAATCAAGTTTTGCATTTAAGTGATCTGAAACAATGACTTGTTTCAGTGACCAAAATAAAAAAAAAAGAATAGTGAATTTGTAGAGTTTGAGGGTTGTCATAGTCACATTTCCATCCCTGGCACATACAATACTTGACTTCTTCAATTTATGTGTCTTATATTTTAAATAGAATAAAAACAAAAATAAATGAAACAGAATAAAGTCATTCAGAACCAAACAACAAAAGTGATACAGGATTTCAAAACAAGATAATAGGAATTCAATAATGGCTATCATAATGCCTCTTACTGTCTTCAACATAACTACCATGCCATTAGACATAATAGAATTAAACAAAACAAAATTGCACCTGAAATTTAAAGGAGGAGCGGTTTATTTTGAGTCATAGTTTCAGTACATGGTCAGTTGGTTCTACAAAAGAGGTGGGATGGTGGAAGGGCATAGTGGGAGTAAAGATGCTCACTCCATTGCTACGAGAATGGAGACAGAGCCTCAGAGTCAAGTTGGGTACAAGAGTAAGCCTTTCCATGTTCAGCGATCCCAAAAATAAGAGGACATATAAGGGTAATCATCCTTAATTTCCTATCAACTTAATCTGAAGCCCTGTATAATTTATACTGTCTTATTATGACTGATGTTATTTGAATCTGGTTTGTTAGATTGCTGTTTTGTATTCACTGATTTTATTCAAATCTGTTATGATTGATAACATCAAGCCTAAGAGTATAGGCAACTACAATGAAGATGACAAGATTCACTAAGATACCCACTCTGGTTTGATTATTACCTGCTTTTCAAGTCTTATAATGTCTCCAATGCTTTGTTTTTATTATTAATTTTGTTATATACTGCTGAGACATCATGGTAACCATTGTAGGTCACCTTGTATTGCGATTTTATGACTTTTTTGCTTCATGCTTTTCTAGGAATTGTTTTGTTTTGTCTTGCTTTGTTTTGTTTTTTTTCCTCTAATAGAGAAAAGATAGATATACATGTAGAGACTCATGCATGTATAGAGCTTATAAACAGTTTACAAGAACCAACTATATAACGCATGTTGAAATGAACAACTACTTTGACGAAAAAGAAATACTACAGTACCCACTGCTGACTCCGTAATGTCACGATGTGAAATTCAGCAATACTATCATTCTTCATTCAAAGTGATTTTAGTTTGTTTTGTTTTGTTTAAGTTCAACACACATGAAGGTATGGACAGTTGTTTCGAAGAGAATGAGAGACACTATGATAGCCATTCTTGGCATCCCAATTGTCTGGTCTTGAAGACCTGAAACGCCGTCCTCGTTCTGTTCAGATCAGTTCCATACTATGTTATTTGATGTGAATTCCCTGTATGTGATGATATGGACAACTGCTTGGAAAAAAACAAGAGTGAATATGGCAGATAGAGAGTGAATATCTCCAATTGACTAGCTTTGAAATTCATGTCTTTTACATTGCTTTCTTGTGACTGCTTTGTTCTGTTTTGTTGTACTTAATTTTACCCTTTTGATATAATTGCATGTATGTTTAAGTGTGTAAAATGGACGACCATATTACTGGTCAGATAGTGGAGCAGAACTTTTAACAGTCTCACTGTTTGAATGTCTACTTTGCATGTTTTAATTTTGTAATTTGAACAACTATTTCCAAGATTTCAGCATGTAATTTATCAAGTAATTATTTCTTAGTGTTTTGTTTTGTTTTGTTTTGTTCTTTTCCTTTTTTCCTTGGAATTCTGTATTGGTACTACCCTCTATTCTGTATTGTTTTGTTTGTTTTTTTCTCTTTAAATAAAATTTTTTAAAAAGAATAAGCCCTTCAAGATCATGCACACAATGACCCATGTCCAATGAGAACCCCCTCCTAATGGTACATTCAGCTATTGTAATTATCAAAGGAAGAGTCCACTGAAGAGTATAGTGCCCTAGTTCTAACCGCCCTCCAAATACATGACATTTTTGGTGGAGGAGCAAGGTGGATTTTAGATTTAAACCATAATAAAAATTTCTTTGGAGAACTTAGTCCCTTAGAAGCTGGGAAGTATGAAAACATGGAGAAAAGATCCTGCATTCCTAATCAGGAAAATCATGGTATTCCTTAATTTTTAAAATTTTCTCAAAGTATTTTAATGATCTATTCTTTACTTCTGACTGGAGTGGCCACAACTAACTGATTATTTGGAAGTGATTGTTAATTGGCTTTGAATAATGAAAAAATGAGTAAGTCTCAAATATATCTGTTAGATACCAAAAATGACATAATCTGAATCATTGAATTCACTATATTCATTTGTTTTATTGCTGAAGTTTTAAAGACATCTTTTCATTTAATTTTTAAAACAAGTGTTAAGAAATTTTTGAAACATCAGTCCCTTTAAAATAAAAACAGAACAATAGACAAGCCTTAATCTTACAGTTTTCTTTAACAAAGAAATTTTAAAACAATTTCAAAATGTGGGCATTCAAAGATTAAATGAGTTACTTCATGGATTTTTAAAGTAAGCATCATCAGTTGGAGGGTGGGAAATGAAGCCAACAAAACAGCAGCCAAGGATGAGAGTTTGAAAGCTTCAGAGAACAGGCACATGTATAAATCCTCAAAGAAGACCTGGGTCTCAATAGAATACAGGCCAAATCTAAACTTGCTTTGCATGGGCATTAAAGGAAAAGCTTCATTATTATTGGAGAACCCAATGCTTCATCCAAAATGCCAATATTGCAATAGAAAAGAACATACATTTTTCACAAAACATACCTTCACACTGGAAGTGTTAATCTAAGCCAAGTAGAAAGGATTTTTCCTATGTAATTACTAATTATGGTGACTCTAAGGGGAAATGGGTTTGGGGTAAACACCACCTGCATTGGCAGCTATGAGAATGAGAATGAGGACAGTCTGACATCTGAACCTCATTATGAATGTTACATAATGAGTAGGATCTGTGAATTACATCTATCCCAAGAATGTGATTCTTTATTGTTAACAACCCATATTGACAGAAAAATTATAGATTGAAAAGACAGTCATTTATCTAATCTGGGATCTGATCTGCCTTGTGTTGTATATCATGCCATAATTAAGTTAGTTGAGTCAATCTCATTCCTAAGATTCGGACTGCAATGTTTGACATTCATGGTATTTCCAGTTTTGGTCCAAGATCTTTGTTCTAGTCATAAAAATAGTAAATAAAAACAACTGGCATAGGAACAGAGGTGGGAATTGGTAGTACCAATTATTGTGTTTCCTATTTTTATACTTACAAAACTGAGAAGGGGAATATTTTCTATATCATGCTTATAGTATGATAAGCACAAAATTCTGCTACTCTATACAACAGGTTACATAAATAGTGAAAGGAACAGAGCAGAAAGCCATGTTTCCTACTGAGATTTATTTTTGCAAACTGTTGATGCTAGGATTATGAGTTATTTTTAGATATCACCGGAGCCTCCTCTGAGAGGTTTGTAAAGTCTGAGAGTTGTAGAATTACTGTTGTTTTTCCTTGGTAAGGAGCAATTAATCAGTTGTTCGCTACTGACAAATAAAAATACTTTTTTTCGTTTAGACATGAAGGAAAGTTGGAAAGGAAGAGTGTTCCATCCAAAATACATCTTTTTGTATTTTTTATTCATTGTGGGTCTTTTTATATTTTAATAGTACACTTCCAACCAGAAGGCAGAAACGCTGAGGCAAGGCAGGTCTGTTGCATTATTTCTTTGCTGACCCAGTTACAGCCTTTGCAAACTCAGAGATGATGTTAGTCCATCCCACTCAACATCCCACTCACCATAATAGCAGCACAGGGATTTTACTTCCATTAGCGAGCAAGAAGGGTTCTCCAGACTGAAATCTATAAATAACTCTACCTGGTTCCTCTGGTTCAATTTACCTTTTCTCAAATTTAGTATTTTACACAAACTAGCTCCAGCTATGTTTATGACCTCAATGAAAGAATAATTTACAAAACATATACAGTGTGCTTCAAATGCCTTCTAATAGAAGTTATATGTGACTGCTTTTCTTTCATGGTAAAAATGAAATTTTAGGAGAGCAGACTTCACTCTTTTTTGACTCAATTTTGGGATTTGGTTTGAATGGTCTTTTGGGAAGAGAGCAAATAGATGCTGTCAGCATTCTTAACTGCCCAGTTTTATCATGTGTAATCATCCAATGGAAAGAGCTACACTGAACATTTTAGCTGAGCTACAAAGTTTCCTGTGTCAGCAGATTAAAATGTAAACAAAAAGCAAGCCAGCCTCTCCAGGAAATTATGTCTTCCTTAGCATAGTGTGTGAAGCAAAAGCTAACAATAGAAGTATTTTGTTTCTATGTTTTTTTTCTGATAAGAGGAAAATATTACATAATGTACAGAATAAGTATTTTTTTTACTACTATTGTTGCTTATTTTACTTGTAGCTCAGGAATTTTACAAAAAAATCACTGTAAACTCAAACTATTGTGTTCAGTGTTGTACTTGCTCTATGAATGTTTGCAGAAAGTTTTTCATATATTTGATTTCGTTTCTGTAGCATTTTAGTTTTAACAAAAACTATGTAACCAATAGTTACAACTGAATGTGAATAAAATTTAAGAGGTGGGGAATGATTTTGGAGAATGGTTTTGAAAGGCATAATTATCCCTAGTTCCTTCCTTTCACTCTTTCTCTCTCTGCCTGTTTTCCAACCACTACGAGGTGTGCAGCTTTTCTTGACAATATCCTTCCACTGAAAATCATAATAAATTGTCTTAAGGTAAAAGATAATATTTTGAACAACTAAGACAAATTACATTCACATTCATTTTCATTCTAAAAGTAAATGATTTACAGTTTCTTCCCAAAAGAAATAAGAAGACCCTATGGATCATTTCACTTTTCAATTCTTTCAACCAGATGGAGAAGTAGGATTGTCAAATATGAGGCAAATTTGGACATCTGTTGCGTGATTGGTTAGAGGTCAGGTCAGTGGTGAGTGTTACTAGGGCTACAGAGTGTCTTTAAAAAGTCATGGGTGTCAGAATACTAAAATCAGAGCACAACTGAGGCATTCAAATGATCTTTAGTTAATCAACTTTTAAACTTTGAAGAGGGTACTGGTTAATATATTAGAATAGCAGGCAATATAATTTGATTCAGCTTTCCCCTTAAGCAGACATGGATACAAGAGTTGATCAAAATAAATCTTTATGTGATGTTTCAAAAATATGGTGAAAGCTTTAGCCTGGTACCATAAAATGGAAAAGCAGGAACATAAAAAATATTTCAGTGTGCCCTCACCCATCGTATTTATTGTGTATGTGTGACTTGTGTGTGTGTGTGTGTGACTATTGTGTGTGTGACTATTGTGTATGTGTGACTTTTCCACAAAGTCAAAATGATCAAGAGGTAAATATTTTGAATAGATTCAGGACACTGAGGCAGACTCAGCAGCACAACTCAAGACAGTATAGAGGACATCTATAACTGCTTCATAAATTAGCAAGAATTCAGTGAGTGTATTTGAAGCAAGGAGGGGAATTTCTGACAGGAATTTATGACAGGAATTTATGACAAGGTGTCTATGACTGTAATAATTGTTTTGATTGAAACAGTCAACACTTTTTTTTATCATACTTCATATTATAAGAACAACTATGCCATTGTGGAATTTGAGTGATTTCTTCCTGTTTAGAACTCAAACTAATTGGTTATGCTCACTTTCACATGTATATACATAGTATATTGATTTTATATAAATAGAAGTAGACTGGTCCCTATTGAGAGGTACATTTCAGTCCTGAAAATCAAGTGACCATCAGGAGTTGCTTTATAGAAGATGCTATTCCTATAGTTTTTCTCTAAAATAATCATTAATAAGAATTATTTCAATTATGAAAATTGTTCATCACATTAATAATAAAATTCATAGTCTCTGTCATAGTCCACAGTATCTTGAGAAATATTTAGATCAGTTATTTCTATTCCCTCAGACAAAAATTACATGTTTAGTTTCCTATATAATTAACCCCAAGAGAATTGTTTCTCATAGTCAGTTATGAAAATTACATATACTCCATTCAACCTTCATATAGTAAATGCTATACTCTGTATGAAAATACAATTAAATGCATGAGATAAACTAAGTCCCAGGGAAGGTACATTTGTTTTTCATTTAATTTCCCAGTTGCAAGACTATACAATGGCTCATAAAGCTGTTATTATCAAAGATATTATTCAGGATGAAAATAAATACTTAAAGCATGTTTTTAAGCTAGTGTTTTTTCCCTTATAGTGGAACATTGTGAAGTGAAACCTACAAATTGTACGTGTTAGTGAAAAAATAAATTGGTAAAATGACATTATAGAACTTAAAACATGATTCCTTATGAGGAAAGTTTCTGTGGTGGGAAAATGTATTACATTATGGAACCAATCAAATTGGCATTTACTTTGTGGTCCCTAGAGATTTTTTGCTCGCATCAAATGGAAAACTGACTAGGTCCTCAGCCTCAAAGCCAAGTTGTTTTACACTTTGAACTTCAAATTGTCTCATTGCATGATTAAATACATCTTCAGTGAGAGTGATGCACAATTTGTGGTGCTTCTACATAAATAGATTCAATGTAAAATGCAATAAATTATAAGGGACAGGGTGGTCTTTTATGCAACCAGGCAATCACTTTTCCCTGATGGGGTTTTAATAACACTGAATGTATCATAAGTTGACAGTTGGTACTGTTATTTCCTCTAACCTATATAAAAGACATGTTTATCCACAATTGCCAAGACATTGTTTAAAAAAAAGTTGAGATTCTCATATAATTAACACCAAATAAGTAGTTCTTTAATATATCAGTTTTTTCACTAAATTCTTTGCCAAGAGAAGTTAAGCACGAATGTATGGGTTCAAATGCCACAGTGACTCCAATGATAATACTATGTACTTGAAGATGGAAGGTAAAGTCAAAGGTAATGGGCAGAATTCATGTGAGTTTGGTTAAGCTTCTTTACATTCTGAGCGATGTTCTAAAAAGTTCTTTGTACTCTGATAGAAAGTAGATTTGAGGGATATTTTGTCCAGTTTTACTTTTCTACATTTACAAATTCATTTATTCTCAAAATTGTTCACTTGTTAAAATGTGTTTTAAGCCATTTAAAAAACTGCTAATGAATTGCTGAATTTTAATAGCTATTTTAAATGTTAAATTCTATGCTATAAAATACATTTATCAGGCTGTACAAATATTACCTTTATCTATGTCCAAACATTTTCAACATGCAAGACAGAAACTTTGTATCAAATAATCAGTAATTCATTGCTTCTTTTCCTCCCCAGCTTTTAGTCAGTTCTAATCTATTTTCTCTCTAAATTTACATCTTCTTGATAGTTTATATATGTAGAATCAAATAGTGTCTCTTTTTTCATACATATTATTTTATTCAGCTTAATTTTTTAAAGATTCAACCATGTTGTGACATGTCAGAAATTCATCTTTTTATAAATCTCTTAGCAATATTTTTTGCCACCATGACTGACTTTATTTAATACATTATATCTCAGAAATGAGATATAAAATGCAGATCACTTTTGAGATTCCTGAATACATCATCACCTCAAAGTATATTAAAGAGTGATTAGCTTTTCTGAAAATACAAAAATGAGTACTTTTCTAATCTACATAAATTAGCCAATTGACAAACTAACAAACCAAGACAACTCTACCAGTGACCACTGATCACCATACTACTGAAGTATATGGCTATTATTCTTTACTTTATTTGAACTATCACCATTTTTCATATAAATGATTGTTTTCTTCTCATGAAGGACTTTCCTCATTTTTCCTACATCACTATCCTCTGGATTTCATACCTATAAACCAGTGATTCTCATTCCACTTGCTGTTCCACCCTCTTCTCTCTGACATTTTTCACATTGTGGTTTCATTATGATTCATCTCAAAGCATCTCTGATCTCTTTAGTCATTCCTTTGCTGATGTAATTTCAACTTAACTTTTGAAATCTATTGACATTATAATGAATCTAATCATACCTTCAAGTACTGGCATTTCCTCTTAACTACAAATTCAATATTCAATTACCTACATGGTGATCCCCATTGTGATAGTTCATAGAAATTTTTAACTTAACAAGTCTGTAGCAGAATTCCTAATCTCCCCCTGTAGGCCTGTTTTCCCACAGTCGGAATGAATGCCAAATCCAACCTTTCAGTTGATCATATCAAATTCCTTGTTGTTATCCTCAGTTCCTATTTTTTCTCTTACCCCATTCTTAATCTATCAGGAACCTCTCTTTCTTCTACTTTCAAAACATGGTCAGAATCTAATGAATTGTTTCTTCTCCCACAATAACCCTATTCCATTACTATTATTTCTTTCCTAGACTACTGTGGTAACCTCCTCATTCTTCTCTCTGATTCCACTCTTGCTACACTACAGTCTGAATTTGCTGCCAGAATGATCATCATGCCAGTCAATGGGATTATGTCACTTCCCTGCATAAAACCTATCAATGGTTCCACATATCTCTGAGAGCAAAAGTTTACACACATAGAATAAATAACAAGGCACTACATAATATAGTCTCTTTCTAACCTCAGTTTTCAATTTCCCAATAAATCCTCTCTGCTCACACTCGTTAAATTACAACATCCTCTTGAAACACCCTTGCTAAATTCCTGCATCAAAAATTGGGCCTTGGCTGCTCCTCCTGTCTAAAGTGCTCCTCTTCCACGAGTCTTCTGTATTTCCATTTACTTTTCTCTTCTTTTTTGGCAGGAATACTGCCTTTCAGGGAAAAGACTATTATACCAGAGCATCTCTTCAAATGGTAAGTTCTCAGGGTTAGCATGTATTCTGCTTCTTTTTATACTTTTCATTATATGTTTTATTGCATATGCTTGATGTTTAAAATGTAATATTATGATAAATATAAATTCAAAAATTGTAACTATAATGAATCAAATTAATATAACAATCATCTCAACTACTGATGTATCTTTAACCAGTTTCAGAAAGTCCGGGTTTTCTACACTGTATTAACCATCTGTTTTATTTTGTGTATTCTTATGCTTTAGTATATGGAGTTTTGGTGCCTCTGGAAACACTGGCCTTCTTGAGGTAGCCAATTCCTAGAGAAAGTAAAGGACCTCTGTGAGTATACTTTTCAGTTCAAACCACTCATCATGAACTCACATTCACATCATCTCTTTATAGGCTATCATATTTTGGGTTAATATCCAGTTTTACTCATCACCCAAGAGCCTGTTACCATACAACTAAGGATCTCACTAAAATAATTCAGACTAGCAAATCCTAAACCTTTTTACCCTGCTTTGTCCACTACTTCCTGCGGAAACCACAGTAAGCACTCTGCTACATACTGACCTATTTTCCTTCTGCATCTCTTCACTGACCCTAGTGTTAACGTGCCCTCCTCTATGATATTGTATGCCTCTCCCTCTTGAAAACTGTTAGTAATAAACCATCTTCAAAATGGCAATTATCTGCCAATTGTTGTAACTCAAATTTTCTGCTAATAAAATATATTGTAAAACATTCATCCTATTATAATTCTGAATACTTAGTATAATCATGTAACATACATATTATCCTTGTTTGTTATTGGTCATCCCAATTTGATCAATGAATAGAAGTTCTTGTTTGTTTCCCACTTTGATGCTTCTTCCATTGCTTATAATGGTGTATAGTGCACATGTTTCAATAAGTGTTTGTGAATAATAAGCAGCCACTGGCAAGTCATTTGACATATTTTTCACAGGCATTATTTTTAATGTTCTTCCAATGTATTCTAGAGTTATTAGGAAGTCAAGGTGTCTAAACAACCACACTCAAACTTGAAAATTTTTAAAAAGCAATTAGGAATGTGTATTTTTATGTATATTATTTCCTTTGATATACATTTGGTCAGCTTGACATGGTAGATGCTCAGTACATATTATCTGTACCTAAACTTATTAACATGTTATTTCTAGCTTATCCTTAACCTTATTACATGTTTAAAGAATGTCAAACTAGCTGGGGATATAGCTACCAGGCACAAGCTCTTGCCTGGCAAGTTTAAGGTTATGACTTTGATCTCTGGTACCAAAAAAAAATCTCAAAATATGTTGTTATCAGATATGAAATAGAAGCTTAAGTTCTTCAGGTACAATTACAGGAAGCACAGATTGCTTGATTTCAAGGTAATTGCACTCTTTATTACCACATTACCAGTAGTTCAGCATATATAGAGTTGCAGAGTAGGGGTAGGGGCTATAGGGAAATGTAGACTGGTTAATGTGCCACAGATTCTCACTCTTCTTACCACAATTTGGTTGATTTTCTGAATTAATTGCTTCGCAATTTGTTGTACACCTTTCTCCAATTTCTAGCATGCATTATATTGTTGGTTTTGACAAATTCATCCAATATAATACTATTTTCAATGAAGGGGCTTTACTGAGCTATTTGACCAGGTATTCCAGAAATATAGTTTCTTTATTTGAACTACTGTATATTTGTGACATGTAGTATGGGTGAGATAGCTCCATGTAAAGGGCAAGGTTATTAAAAAATAGTGCGAACAATACTGCACTAGGAAGCAGCAGCAATAACAATATGACATACATTGTAAAAATATCTTAGCCGATAGAATTAACAGGACATTTTTGTTACAGATTGGAATTCACAGGTGGGAAAAAAAGATTGCATTGTTCTTTGAGTTTGAGAAATAGGAACAGGCAAAGGAGCTAGTTCAGAAAGGAGAATTAGAATGTTGCAAGGTGTCTGTAGGTAGATATACCCAGAAAATTATGGAAAATGTATGCATAGAGGAAAAAAAGCAAACTACATTATATTTTTAAGAGTCTCAATGTATATAGTCTGATACTTGAAATTTCTGCAAATCTCTAAATTTGTGTGGATTTTACTAATGTGGATTAATTAAGAATTGCTATGTAAACAATGGTGAGTGGAGGACACTTGAAGTATTACCTTAAAATGAAACTATGTAAGAGCATTGTAAGTTTATTTACTGGCTGTGTATCTTACTCTTTGCCTTGCTGTCATCAGTATTCATATTAATGTGATGGTTAAATTGCTATTATGTCTCATCATGGATATCTGTCAATCTCAAATAGTTTAACCATGAGTCTCACCAGTTATGAAGCTTATTCAATAAGACATCAAAATGTTCCGTACATATTTCCTGTTCTCGAGAATCCATTTACCTCTCCCTTGTCTTCAGTCTCCCTGATCTTTTCATACTCTTCCTTGACCCTATTTACTCCCTTGACACGTCTCTAATGTCTATTGGTTCTTCAATATTAGCAAGCAGCAAACAGTTACATATGGAAGTATAATTTAAAATATAACATGAAACAATAAATGCTTTCTTTGTGGTACTAGGGACTGAACCCCATGGCATACTACCACTAAGTTTTGTCTCCAGTCATTTCTATTTTTATTTTGAGTCAGATTCTAAGTTCCCCAGGGTGGCATCTAATTTGTCATCCTTCTGTCTCAACTTTCCGAATAAGTGTGAATAAAGGTGTGTGCCACCAGGTCCAGCACAGAAACCCTCAATAATTTTATTTGTAACTGAAGACACAAACCATGATCAATTCTATTTGATTGTTTGCTATATTCCTGGTTTTTACTATTCTTCAGTGAACAGGACTCCTTAGTTATTATTATATTTTGAAATCTATAAAACTCAGGGGAATATACTTAATGAAAATTTTATTATGGCCATGAATATTGCTATTAAGATTTCTTGAAAATGAATTGACATCTAAAACACTAAATTAATTTCTAACTTCTGAAAATATTGTTTGCCTTCATTACAAGATATTTGTATAGGATATCCATGAGACACTGTTACCTTTCCAAAGCTTTTAGTGGGACTACTGTACTTACCTCGAATGCCCTAAGGAATTCATAGATGAATAATAATTGATCCCAATTTGTATTATTATTGCAGTAACTCCAAAAGATATGTGTATGAGTATTCTTCAATTTTTAAATGCTGTATGTTGTGTTTTATTATAGATGGCCTTAGATAGCTCCAATTTCAAGACAAACTCTATTTAATTGTTCAAGAACTAGATTTTATCCTCTGATCTTGTACATGAGAACCTACATGAATGCTTAGTTTACTTTATAAAGCAATGTTTGATTCTTCATTAAAATAGTGCAGTGAAATCACACTTTAACATATGTATGTTTCACAGAGTTAATAAATGAAAAAATAACAATTGGAAAAAATAATTTAATCACATTAAAACTGAAAAGATAAAAATTTTCAGGGGCTGTTAAGACAAGAGTAAAACATTTCAGTTTATATGTGGCATATCAGATAAGTCTCCCTTGTGTTTTGGGGGTATGGGTGCACTTTTCAAATCTTTAGTCTGAATTCATCCTGAGTGGTGTTCCTTCTTGTGAAGAATACCAAAGAATATTCTTGTGAAGTATATTGTGGTGGAGTCATAGTGTGTGAAGTGCATAATTTCCCACTGTGAGAAAGGAGATTTGCAGTACCCTCAGAATCATAGCAAGGTTGAAGACTGTAGACCACAATATCCAGTCTGGTTGAAGGGGGAGTGGAGAGGATGTTTAGGTTCCTATGGGCCAGGTGGAAGCAACTGGATATTTTTCTAAATAGGAAAGGAAAAGGTTTGTTTGTTTGTTTGTTTGTTTTTTGAAATAGGGCTTCACTATGCAATCCAGGCTCACTATTTTAACCTAGGCTGTCCTCAATCTTTTGGCAATCTTCCTGCTTCAGGCTCTCCAGTGCTGGGATTGCAGGTGTGCGCCACCACACCCAGCTTTGTGTGTGTGTGTGTGTGTGTGTGTGTGTGTGTGTTATGAAAAGTATTTATTTAACCAGTTAACTAATTACCCAGAAATAGTGACTTCTCTCATTTATCAAAGCCACACTACTAAGGGGTACATACACAGTACCCCTGATGTGATGACCAGGAGGACAAGAAAACTTACGGTATGATCCAGGCTGAGCTGAATCTACAGGGATTCTAACCACACAGGCAGAAGCACATGTTTGCTTGCAAGCAGGACCTTCCATATGGATGCAGGATCACAGTCAATGTTCAGGATTTCAAGAGTAAGAACCTGGTCCCCAGGAAGGATCTTGTGCCTCCATCTATTCTGATGACATCTGACACTCCATTTTTGGAGAATGGGTTCTCTCCATGTGCCTCTTAGCACCTGACCATGAGCCTTAAGCATTATGGTTAAAGGCAGCTGTCAACATCTGATGGTTAAGAAAGAATTTTCATAGAATAGTGCAGGGCTGAGGAATCTTCAAGCAGCACTTGGAGGACTCCCCACAGCAGTGCAGACTGCACATCTCTGCTTTGAAGTCAACATTTTGCTGGATAAGACAGCAAACTGGCCATTGATTTTTGGATTTTACAGGAGAATCTCAAGGTCAAGGAGCTTCTCCACAAATTTTTACACTTGTGTGTGTTGAAGTATATGCCCCATCACAATCCATTGCTGATATAACAAGTCAACACATATCTAGCAGTTTATATATTAGCTTGAAATTCTGTCAATCAGGAGTCTGAGTACATTCAACTGTGTTTTTCACTTAAGGTCTTATAAATCTAAAATCAAGGTGTCTTCTGGATTAAGACCTTATCTGGGGATGTGAGAAAGAATTTGCTTCCAAGCTCTTTTAACTTGTTGGTAAATTGACACTATTATTGGTTGTAGCACTGAAGTCACCTTTTACCTACTAAATGTTTGCTGTGAGTCATTCACAAATTCTGGATACCACCTGCATTACTGTGTGCCTCGGATCTCCCCATTTTCAAACCTAAGAATGGTGTGTTGAATATTTTTCATGCTTCAAATCTAAATTATTTCCCTACCTTTTTCTTCTGCCATCAGCTGAATAAAGTTCTCTGCTTTGAGGGGATCAGACTAACTAGACTAGACTAGAGTGGTCTGCATAACCACCATTTTCAAAACCAAGTGGGCACATATCATAGTACAATCACAAAAGTACTATTGTAGTCATGGGTTTCAGCGAGAAAAAAATACATAAAGAATACAGAAGTTATAATATTATTTAATGATGGTCACGCAGAGTTAAATACAAGACAGTGTAGGAAATCTGACCACAACACTAAAGACATACAATATTCATCCAAGGGCCTGGATCCCACAGCAATGTCCCGCATAAGCCCAGCTGAAAACCTAAAATCCCATGGCAGTGCTCCCATGAATCCAACTGGAAGTCTAGAACCTACCACAAGGTCTCATGCTGGTCTGTTTTATGGATCTGTGCTGGGAAGGCCCAAAGGTCAGTGATGAAAGCTAGAAAGTTTATGCCAGTGGGGTGAAAGATCTGTGCCAGTAAGTTGAGGTTTCTATACTGGAGCCAAAAATCAGCACTCAAAATAAGGACCAGGGCTGCCCTGAAAATTACCACAGCCATCCTCAGCCATAATCAGGTCCTGAGTTCTTCTGACAATGAACAGTCGAGCACATGCCAGTAAGCCAGCATGACAAGCTACTCTGGGATATTAAATAGCACACATCTTCCCCTCTGGAGCCAGGAAACGATGCTTAACATAAGGACCAGAGCTCCCCCAAATGTCACAGCCATTCTCATTGACAAAGTTACGAGCGCCTCTGACTATAATGGCCGAATCCATATTGGGGAAGCTAGCCATTACAAGTTCCTCCAGGAAAACTAATGGTGCCAAAAAATGACACTTAGGAAAACCCACAATGCCCCACTTTTCCTCTCCACATCTCCCTTTATGCTGCCAACTTTCCTCAGGTTGGCCCAATACACTTAGCACCACTCTGATTTAATTGAACTTAACTCCACTGGTATTAAGTTGACCACTAGTTTTTAATCCATAACAAATACTATCTCCTAATATCCACAGGTTCCATGGAATATAATTTGGAATCTCAGGGCTGTGTTAGTTTCTTATAGCTGCTTTTACAAGCTGAATAGCTGAAAATCACAAAAATTTACTAACTCCCAGTTCTATATGTTGTCTTAAATCAGTTTTTCAGCAAGGCCACACTAAAGCTGGAGACTTCAGGAGAAAATGCATTCCTGACCTCTTTCAGTTTGGAGTTGCTACTAAACTTCCTCCACTTTCTGGCATTCCAACCTGTCAGTGCACTGATGTGAATGAATGTGAGAGGTGAAAACAACAAAAAGGAGTCCTAACACAAAAGTCCAATGGAGAAAATCTACCAGAAATATAAACTGAGAAAATACAAGAATCCTCACACCATAAGTAATGAGTACAGAACATGTGAACAGGGAGAAGAGAAATCTCAAACCATCAGTCTAATGATTTGTTCTAGCAGGATCATATGAAGAAAGGAAAAAAGGACAAACAGTGCACCATCAGCTTTATGGCAGCTGCACTGTACAGGCTGAGAACAGGACCAGACATAGGATGTCAAAGCATAGTGCAAAGTCGTACCTAGACCAGTGATAGTTAAAAGTCAAAGACAACACCAATAGTGCTGAGATATAAATGCAGAGTGGATCTGAATAACCAAGGGGAGATTGCTACACCATCATTACTGTGGTGTGCATGGACAGGAAATAAAGGTGGAAAAAAAGGAGGGCGACTGGACCTTCGGTGCAACTGAATGGGCAAAGGATGTAAACAGGGTAAAGGATAACTGTTATGGATTGGACATAAAGGGAAATGAAAGTTGCAAAAAGGACCAGCTTTACCTCATCTATGACATTTTTGTGTATTTGAACAAATGTACTGTGTGTGTGCTTTGTGCTGTGTTTGCCAACAAGACAAAAATGAGTATATCCATCATATTGGTTAATCTTGATTGTCAGCTTTATGAGTGTTAAGGCAAAATATCACACCCCTCCTTGAAGTTGTATGTGTCAGGTATTATGTCCAACAGTGGAAAAGTAACTAAGGTAATTGGCTTGGATCTACCTAGGGGATCAGCAAAGCACACTTATAGTTAGGTCTAGATGGCTTAAGGGTGCATGACCTTGGGGATTTTATCAGGACTCTGGCCGTTTCATATCTGGTGCTCTGTCTAAACAAATTTGCTTCTTGGAAACCAGATAATGAGCACTTTTGTTTGGAACCATCTTCTACCTTATTGCTCTGCTTTGCTTTAGAGCCACAGGAATGGAGCTAGCTAATCTATACTGAAATCTGTGAAATTTGAGCCAAATAAACTTTTCCTTCTTTAAATTGCAGAAGTCAGATATTTGTCCTAACCAAGAAGCTGATCATATATCCATAAAATCACTGTGATGGTGTAACCAGATCTGCTATGACCAACACCAATAATATAAGGCCTGACTCAAGAACACAATGGTGAGATTGCACAGGAGAGGTGAATGATCTGAAGAGGTAGAACCTTTGCAACTGCTGCAGGCAAGAACCACATAAAAGCTGTGAACGAAACAAATACAGGCTGAGAAGATCATCAACAGTGTTGTAACTTGGGAAAGGATGTGACAGTGTAAACAGGAGAAAATATTACTGAGGTGGTCTAATTTGATAGGGGTTATTTTCAGGTCAAGCAGGAAGAGCCTCACTCCATTAATTCAGTGGAGTAGGTGGATTGTGGATGTGAATGGAGACAATTGGTAGGGATTCCACCACTCCGGAGTATGGAGTAACTGGGAAGATACTTACATATGCACCTCTCTGACTGGCACAGTGTTCCTGATTTCACACTATTTGGGTGACTTTGATGCAAGCAATGCAGTCCCTCCCAAACCTATAAGAATTATAGTGCTGCTCCAGTGCTCCAGGGAAATTACAAGTCTGCCTTCAAGACAGTGTGATTTTTAGTCACAGTATCATCAAACATTTCACCTACAAGAGGCTGATTTTTTTCCAAGGTGTGAGATGACCTGTTGGACACTGGAGAGGTTGTTAGTAGAAAACCATTCTTTTGCTGCTGAGAACCTGTCATATGTTTCTCTCTCTCTCTCTCTCTCTCTCTCTCTCTCTA
>PVJX010020299.1:0-33512 GCA_004027295.1 Dolichotis patagonum | reverse complement strand
TTGGTGGGAGTGTAGACTGGTGCAACCACTGTGGAGGTCAGTCTGGAGATTCCTCAAAATGTTGGGTTTGGAAGTCCCATTTGACCCAGCTATTCCACTTCTCGGTATGTTCCCAGAAGAACTGAAAACATCATACCACAGTGATATATGTGCACCCATGTTTATAGCAGCACAATTTGTAATAGCCAGATCCTGGAAACAACCTAAGTGCCCATCAACTGAAGAATGGATAAAAAAGTTGTGGCATTTTTATACAATGGAGTACTACTCAGCTATAAAGAATGATCACATTGAGATATTTATTAATAAATGGACACGACTTGAGACCATTCTCTTAAGCGAAATAAACCAAACTCACAAGGGTAAATACCATATAGTCTCCCTAGTATGAGAGTTAATAAGAGTATATAAGACTTTATGTTTTCAATCATCAGTTGGAATGGTTTTATTCTGTTTTGTTTCACTATATCATGCGTGATGATATGAACAGCTGTTTTGAAAAAAATGAAACATTATGACAGCTATTGCTGATTCAGTATCATCCTTCTTAGAAGTCCTACCATGCTTCTATTGTTCTACTACCATTGGTTCTATCTATCACATTGTGTCTTATTGGAATTTGAATATGTGTGATAGTTTAAACAAAATTTTTCTATCGAAAATGAGATATTATAGTACCCATTGATCATTTTCTGTTATTTGGTTCAGAGAGCCCTGTAATTCTTTCACTCTATGCTTGGCTTTACACTATTTTGTTATGTTTGATATTATTGTATTTCAAACTATGCTCAACTGTAGCAGAGTAAGAGATATTGTGATAGCTACTGTTGATGTCTGGTTATCTTAATGTAAAGTACTGTGTTGCCTATGTTGTCCTGTTCTGATCTGCTCTGTACTGCCCTCTTTTGTTTTATTCTCTTTAAAATAAAATTTAAAAAAAAGACATGAGGGAAAGAGAGAAGGAAGAAATAAAGACAAGAACAGGATGACAACTAGAATAATAGAAATGATGTTCATACTCATATAAAGACAAGAATCAGCAGTCAAGAAAAAGCAAAACAAAAAAAAACAAGAAAAGAAAGAAGGAAAAGGAGAAGAAGAAGAGGAGGAGGAAGAGGAGGATGAGGAGGAAAAAGAAAAAAGAGGAGAAGAAGAGGAGGAGGAAGAAGAAAAAGAAGAAGGAGAAGAAGGAGAAGAAGAAAATGTCCATGCCTGTTGGCCGACGAAGTCTAGATCCACGTTGATTAATCGATTTACAGCAAGGTAGTGGATAATCCCAGCAAACCAGCATCTTCAGTTCCACTGGATTTCAGGCTGCTTTCTGCTTGAGAGGTCAGAATGTGATTTGTTCAGCCTCTAACACTCTGTGTGCCTCTTTCTGGCTTGAACTTGGCTCTGTGACCTCCTTAGCTCTTTGAACTTGGTTCTAACTCATGGTGACATTGGCAGCCACTAGATGGAGCAGCACACAGCTCCTCTGCCTTCCAAACTCAGCACCTCTTTAAAATGGCTGCTAGTCAATCACCCTCTCTTGTGGGACATGTGAGCCCAAATAGCTCACCAGCCACTGCAGTTTGCAGCATTCACTGCTCTGTTCCGCTGGTACTTTTTTTTCAGAGAGACCTCGGATGTCACAGGTAGTCACTGTGCATCTCCACATTGAGTCACTCTTCTCAGTCAGTCAGGGCTCAGGGAGAAACTGCTTTTTGCTATCTCCTTCAGGGCTGGGGATTTAACTCAGTGACTTAAGTGTCTGCCTGGCAAACGCAAGGTCGTGAGATCGATCCCCGGTACCAAAAAAAAAAAAAAAAAAAAAAAATGGGTGCTATCTCCTTCATTTGCATTAAAGCATCTCTCTTCCTCTCTCCATGGACTTCAATTCTCCTTCAGATCCTTGCTGCATCTGAGGGATTCACTTCCCTTCTTCTCTTCCTCATGTTGCTATTTTCCAGTATCTGGACATCAAATTTCAGAAGGGCTGTTTCTCTGCTGTTCACTACTCCACCATCTTCCTGGAAGTCATCCAAAAATTTTTAAATGTAAACTTTCACTGTAGTTTTCCATTATCCCTTGTAAGGTAATTCTACCTCCTGAAATTGTAACCAAGGATATAGTAGCAAGGATGGAAAAAAGGACAAGGAGAATGAGAGGCAATACTCTAATCTGATAAACAAGGCAAATGCTAAAGAACAATTACAAAGGTGGGTTAGGAAGACTTAATAAACTCATTGTAAAAGCAAGTATACAGGAAGAATGAACTATATACAATATTTTCTCAGATGTTTTCCAGAGTTATAAAAGCTGATAAGCCAGGTGTGATGCTGCATGCCATCCCAGAACTTGGGAGGCTGAGGCAGGAGGATCACCTTGAGTTCGAGGCCACCCTGGGCTACATAGTGACTTCAAGGCTAGCCTGAACTACATAGCAAGACCCTGTCTCAAAAACAAAACAAAACAAAAGCAACAACACTGATAAAAGAAAATCTTGTAATAAACATAGCTCTTTCAGAAACAGGATTATAAACTGCCTTCAGATTTTAAATTATCTGATGCTATTACTATTCATGTCAAAAGAAACTTGTTAGTTCTCCATTATTGTCATAAAATACTTGAGATAAACCAACTTAATAAGAGGAAAGGTTTATTTTGGCTCATGGTTTTAGCAGTTTGGGACCAGGGTCATTTAACCTCTCCTTTTGGGCCTATATTGATGCAGCACATCACAAAAGCATCTGGTAGAGAAAGTGATTCCTTTCATGGTGACTGAGAAGTGAGAAACATGAAGGGGGTAAGGTCTAAACTGAGTAGATGAATGAAATAAAGTTATCAACATCTGCTGAGTATCCATGATTTGGATTTCTCATACCATATTTCAACTAAGACTACATTTGAACACTTCTGGTTTTTAAAATAATTACCAGAAATATTTTGCTATTCCTATCTGTAACTCTAATAAGATTCCATTAAGCTGTGCATGGTGCTCCACACCTGTAATCTAAGTAGAGGGGAGGCTGAGCCAGGAGGATTGTTCCAGCCTGAACAATTCAGCAATAACCAGTCTCAAAGCAAAAAGTAAAAAGGGGCTGGAGATATAGCTCAATATGAAGGTTCTGGATTCAATCCAGAACACACACACAAAATCTATTAAAATAAGCAACCATGGGTTGAAATCTTTCCTTGTTGTACAATTTCTTACCCCTAGTTTATTTCAAATTCATGTATTACAAATAGATATATGTATTCTAAGCATCTGTATTCTGGATGCATATGTTCCAAATATGTACATAAATATTCCGTTATATATATTCTAAATATATATTCCACATACAAATTGCACATATATTTGTATATATATATATATATATATATATATATATATATATGTGTGTGTGTGTGTGTGTGTGTGTGTGTCAGAGTATTACAGTAACAGGTTGGAACTGGTCTAAGAGGTAGTTTATGATTATACCTTAAAATATAGTTGGTAGAGATTGTAGTGCTTTTAAGACATGATTTAAGAAGAGATATCAGTTAACAGAAAAGTATAAGGAGATTTGGGGCATATCTTCTCTTCTTCTTCTTCTTCCTCGTCTCCTTCCTCTTTTTCTTCTTCTTGTCTTTCTTTGAGTCAAGATCTCACTATGCAGTTCAGGCTGATCTTGAGTTCCATTTGTATCCCAAGCTGGTCTCAAACTTGCAATGATCCTCCTGCCTCAGCCTCCTGAGTTCTGGGATTATGGGTGTGCACCACCATGCCTGGCTTTGAATGTATATTTGAATGGAATTAAATAGCCTGTAACAATACAGAGAAAGTGAAAATGAAGCAATTTACTTTTTCTTCAGTTGAGGAGGGCCCTGCATACGTGTCCTGGATTTATAAAATCTTTTGAGGCAAAACAACAGAGTGACAATCTAGACTCAAATCAAACCAGCTGTACACCCTGCCCTGGGAACTAGTCCTGCCCTAGCAAATAATGTACATTTTCTTACATTGTTTTGATGATCCTTGTACAAAAGATAATGACCACAAAGATGGTATGGAATGTTGTCATACCGCTAAGTGTGAGTAAGATACATACATCCTTCTGGTGATCTTGCCATTTTCAATCCACTTCCACAATCAACAACTCAGGTGAGCAATAGTTGACATTACCCCTCATCATTATCCCACTGCCGGGCACTGAATGACAGACAGAAAAGGAGTGACCTCTGCACATGTATGGTAATACAGCAGTGTTCTAAAGGAGCTGGGAAGAACTGAATTTGCAAAGCACGTGGTCTCTACTGTCCTTGTGGGGCTTTTGGGCCAGTAGTCATCCCCAAAGTATTTTTAGAATATGGAAGAACCTGAGGGTAATTTTCAGAAGACACATGCCTCAATTTGGTCATCAAAGTGCCTGGAGATGATTCAGAAAGTCCACACACTGTACAAATTAGTTGTTTTGGCTTGTGATAGAATTGGTGTTATTTTAATCTTTCATTGTATATTTATCTAATCTTTTAATATTCATTTTGTGTAAATACATGGAAGCAACCCAAACCATTGACATTTCCTTATCTGCTAAGTCAAAGCACATAGGAAATTAGCAAGATCAGTGGGAACCATTCTTTGTGATGTCAACTGCAGTATGAATGTTTACATTTGTGTAATTTGAAACTCATTAAATATTTAATGAAACTTGTGTTTGGCACACACAGTCCCTGGAATATGTCATTAAAGTATAGACCCATATGGAGAGTAATTTGTATGAATCCAAAAGAAGAAAAAGATTTAAATTTTTTTCCAACTTTTTTCTTTGGTGCTGGGGATGGAAACCAGGGCCTCTGCACTGAGCTGAATCCTCAGAACTTTTTATATTTTATTTTGAGACAGGGTCTTGGTAAGTCATTAAATTGCCCAGATTGGGTTTGAACTTACAGTCTTCCTACCTCAGCCTCCTAGGGTGCTGGGATTACAGGAGCACACCACACCTGTCTATGATTTGTTCTTACCTTGGCAAAGAAGTAATTCCCAGGAGTACAAAGCAAGACCAAAAAAACCCTGAATAACAAAAATCATCACTGTTAGGATGAGTATTACCAAAAAGACAAAGATATCTGTTGGCTAAGCATGTGGACAAAAGGATCCTATTGGTCACTGTCACACTTTTGTTTCATGATACTGGTCATTCAGGGCCTTGGCACTAAGCTACATTCCATCCCTTTTCTGAATCTTTTAAACTTGAGTCAGGGTCTTGTTGAGATATTAAATTGCCCAAGTTGGGCTTGAACTTGTGATCTTCCTGCCTGGGGCTCTCACAGCACTGGGATTTTGGGTGTATGCCACCATAACTGGCTGTGTCCTTACTTTTGCCAATCTTGTGGTTGGTTGGATCATTGTTGTCCCATATGTGTTTCTAATTAGGTTGAGTAGTTCTTCATGTTTAATGGCCAAATGAATTTACCATTTATATGAAATTCCTGCGCTAGATGTTTGGCTCATTTTTTCATTGCATTACCTTTTTTCTCTTAATGATGTATAAAAATTCATATGGAAGTTCAAGTTACTAAAGGTTAAATATGTGTGTTAAAATATTGCTTTGGCTTTGTGTCTTCTTTTTCACATTTTAGGGTATAACTTGATGTTCTGTTATACACATACACTGTGAAATTTTTACCACAATTAAGTCATCAACACATCTATCACCTCTCATTGCTACCTTTGATTTTATGATAAGACACAATACTTACTCTCAGCTAATTTCAGGTGCAGAATTCAATACAGTGCTTTTATCTGTAGGTATAATATCAAAATCTTGTTTGGGGTAGTTACTGGGGATTGAATGTGCAAGGGCCTTACCACAGAGTCACTCTCCAGCCTCCAAATCCTTTCATAAGGCATTTTGAAATATACAGCACTCTATTTATTGGAATTTTGATAGAAATTGAATTACGGACTACCTTGGGTTGTATGGGATTTTTAAAGCCTCCATCTTCCTTTACTAAGTTTCAAAATACATTCTGCTGTGACTGGAGAGTGGGCTTCTGAAAGGCTCCTGCTAGAGGCAAGCATTGTAGTGTAAAAGCATCTTGTTCTGTAAACACAATGGTCACCAAGAGTCCGTCTCCAAGCACTGGGAGGTTTCAGCTCTGCCTGGCCCCCTCTTGTTAAGTTCTCTCCATCACCCATCGCAGACAGGGGGCTGGAAGGAACACTGGTTGTAATAAGAACTTGCTTATTGTTCCCAAGTAGCCTCCAAAATGGAGGGGTCAAACATCCTTTGAGATACCCCAGGCTTGGGCGGAAGCCCCAGTCTAGTGGAGAGGAAATCGGCTCAGGCTGGGAGGAGGCAGGCGTCCTCTAGCGCCCAGCATTACCTTTCTGGGGAGGGCCTGAAATGCTTTGGTTTGCAAGGCTGGCAGTCAGGACATCCTAGGTCTGCAGACAAAGGGAGGAGGGTGGTGCTTGACTTTGGTTCACATCCAGGCCCTGGACAGTTGCAGGCATGGTGGTGATATAACTCTGCCTACCAATGTCTTGGCTTAATTAAAAATTAAGGTCCACCAAGGATGTGTGGCACCAGTGAAGGCCACCCTGGAGGCCTGAAAGATAGGTGTACATGTGTATTTGTGTGAATGTGAGCACGACTTGGGACAGACAGGAAACCAGGGCTCGTCCCTGTGAAGGCAGGCCAAACCTGGCCGACTCAAGTCAGAATGAGAGTGCACTTGTAACCAGTGAGCACCTCCGCATGAGTATAGATGAAATACTGAGAGACGCTGGGGAACTCCTAGATGTAAACCTCCAGAATGATCCCCCCCAACAGCCAGTTCAGAGTCCCTGGCTGCCCACTGGCCAGAGGGCAAAGGGCTGTACAGTGGGCACTTAGTGTGCACAGCTCTGGCGGGAACACAGAGCCCGTCAGAGGACTGCTGGGTAAGTGACACCAAGCAGCCCTGGGACAGATCCATGAAGGGTTTTGGCAATAGCAGTGGAAACACATGGCTGAAATAATTATGAACAAAGAGAAGACTGTTTCATGTGTCCTCTCTCAGCCCACAGATTCCTCATGCACAGGAGAAAGAAAACTCTTCTTTTTATTCATGGGATTTTTTAAGGATTAAATAAAAATTTTTTTCAATGATGTTTTAGTTTACATATGTAAAGAAATGAGGATTCTATTCTACAATAAATCTGCTTTTAATATAAAACCATCTTCCCAAAATCGCTGTATGAAATGAACTCCAGATGAATAAGACATGTTTGCCCTGAGGCTTAGGAGTCCCTTTATTTTTTAATTGAGTATAATTGATAAATAATATATATTTAGTGTTTAGGGATACATATACATGGTAAAATTATTACGTTCAACTCATTAAAATATTTACTATTTCACATACTTGCAGAAATTCTTAATTTCATCCACTTAGAAACATTTCATAATAGCACTAACCAAAAAATACTTCAAACGAAAAAAAGTGCTGTGAGATAATGTTTGATTTTGGATGTCTTACAATGGTAAGTAAGATAATTTGCATTTTTAATATTTCTTTCAAACTCAAAAACATGTAAAAATTTTGTGAGGACTCAAGAGCATAAGATTCAACATTGGACTTTATATAGCACTCAAAAATAGAAAATAAATATAAAGTAAAAAGTCCTGTACATGTTTTGTGTTTGAGGAATAATGGTCAGATATTGTTAATGTTTGAGAAATTTGTAAGTAAATAAGGAATAAAATGCAAATAAAAATGAGTCAGAATTTTAAAAGATAGCAACAAAGAATAGTGCATTGTAATGTAGTGCATAAAGGATAGATTTTTTTCCTGGGGTAAATGGACCCAAATCAAATTTCAGGTATAGAACCTATTTGACAAATACAAGTTATACCTCAGTTCATTTAAATGTAACATTGGAGAGATAATAGCACCTTTTTTTCAAGCTTGTCAGAATTAGATTAAATAATAGATTAGCTAAAAGGACTTAGATCATACTTTGAGTATATAATGTGCTAAGAGTTAATTATAAAATATTGGCTATCGGTCTCAATCTTGGGTGTATGAACATTGAAAGTAAAGTCATGGCTCCTACTAATTCTAAGGTGAAAGTAAAATTACACTGAGAAGGAAGGTCTGTAATTAAGGAATTATAGTAAAGGTCAATTATCAGGTAAAAGCAGGTAAATGTCACAACCTTATGGAGCCAGGTAGGATTAAGGCTTGAAACAAGTTAAATATTGGAGGATGGAAAGGAATGTGCCAAGTGTCGACTGGAACAAAGCTTAGACTTGAACTCATAATTAACATCCAAGATCTCAACCTGGCAAAGCAAAGGAGGAAGCAGGAAGTGGAGGGAAAAGGCAAATTGTGGGGTGCTCCTCTGATTCCACCAGACCATGGCCTGCTGGCCAAGGTCTTTATCTTTATTCGTACTTTTAAATATACATAAACATCATAGTCAGTCTGAGTCTCTGATATCACATTATGGTCATCCAGTTACTCAAACTGGAATCTTTTTCTTATTCTCTCTTATTTTCTAACTCTGCATAATAAATCCACTTATGCCACACACACACACACACACACACACATCATTATAAAACAAATGATACAGAAAGAGAAAAAAAGTCTAACTGACCTCCATCACAATTTCATACCCATTAAAATTATAAATTTTTTGTCTATAATTTCAGATATAATTTTGGACACTACTATCTGTTTCATTCATTCATATGTCCATATATCTATGAAAATGAAGGTATTATAATACAGAGAAATGGTATAATATAAATTTTTGTTTATGTTTGACAATATAGATCAGATCTTTCCATGCGTGTGATACACGCTCATATCTACTGAATGGTTTAACGACTGTATTTTATTTTGCCTTATGTTAGGCCAGAAATCATTCAAGCCAGCTTTCGTGAAGAAGCTGTAGCTCCGAGGACTGGTTCTAAAAAATGTAGAGAATGGGAAATGCCATTGCTATCTGCTATTTTTTTTTTCTTTGCACACTCTTGATTTTATCCACAGCATTTCTTAAGGGAAGGAAGGCCTTGATCTCCACGAGTTTAGACAATAAGATTTTATATCATCTTTGTCCCACAAATCTCCAAGTAGCTGCCGCTTTAGTTGAAGTATATATCCAAGCACAGATCTGACAGTTACATGTGACATCCAGAAGAGACTGCAGTCCTCGTCTTCAGAACCGCTCTTGCCTATCCCGCTGAATTCTTCGGGAAAGCCACACACGGGTCCTTTTCCTTTCTGTGCCTGTGAACCTCTCTGCCTTTCCCCGCCATCTGGCCATGAAGGCAGAAGCACGGTTTTCCCAATAAGATTCCTTAATGAAAAATCTTACGGAAAAGATATCTTCTAGTCTTTGCTTTTTTATCCCTGGGCTCTGTCAACAAACCATCTTGAATCGTATCCTCAGAATTTTTAGCATTATAAAATATTCACTAGTTAGAGAGGGGTTGTTGCATTTTTTTCTGTAGCAAATGGTGAATTATAGCCTCATATTTATCCACTAAAGAAAGGCCTTTCTGGTGACTCATCCAATGAAAAGAGAAGTCATACCTTCAAGTCTTATTTTCTTAACATCCCATCACCTAAGCACTTGGCTTGAAGGTTGACACCAGCAATTGGGGGCTGCAGAGATGATTCCTGCAGATGTGACCATTGAAGTGATAGTGACGGAAATGTCTGCTGCTGACAAGTTTAGACTTACAGACGGGATGGGTCACTTAGGAATGCACTCATTCTCCTGCATTTGTAATTACTAGCAGTTTGCCAAATTATTTTTGCACAAACAATAAAATATTGCAAAACCAGGGCTGGTTTTGCTGTGCTCTCAGGGACTAGAAATCTTTCTATATTGATATTTACATTAAACATATGGGTACTTATGCTCCTGTTGTGGCTGCATATTGCAAGACGGCTTTTAAAATGTAAAGCATTATATCTTCATCTCTGGCAGTAATATAATGAAGTAAAAATGGTAATTGCTGAAATATTATGCTATGAGTACTTATCTGCTCTTCTTCTCTCCACTCTAAGGTAAAGTCTTTCTCAGAAATACTGCCCAGTAGGCTTCAAATAACCCCTAAAGGAATCATGCTTATCATCCCCATCTTGATCATCCCTAACAGCAAAAGAATTTGAAAGATATTTTTAGCCAGACACACTGTTATGCTAATCAGCACTGGGTCTCTGCAAGGAAAACAGTAAACATGTACAGTGGCCAAGCCCTTAGGAACTGACAAAGTGAAGATTCAACTAAGTAGACAAAAAGAAAAATGGTACAAGGAGAATCAAGAAGGGAGCCAAGTGCGGTGGGTCATGCCTGTACTCCCAGCACTCAGGAGGCTGAAACAGGAGGATGACAGCAAATTCAAGACTACATAGTAAATTCAAGGCCAGCCTGAACTACACAGCAAGACCCTATCTCAAACAAACAAACAAACAAAAAACAAAAACAGGGAAGACAAAGGATGTGGATTAAAAGAATTAAGACGTGTTATGTATGCATACCAACTTCCCATGATGAAATCATATACCTACTACAAACTTGTACTATTAAGCATTTCTAAAAATGGAGAACCAAGGGACTTCCATTACAGAGCAAAATGGAAAAAAAAAAGATGTTAAGAAAGAAAAATTCATTACATGTTTGACAGTCAAGGATAAAGTAGTACCTCTGGAGGGAAGTCATTTCAGGACAGCTTTAAAGTGAACAGTAGTTGCAATAACAACCTTTGATGTAGCTCAGAAGATTAGAAAAACAGATAAAGGTTTGCTTTTTTAGGCTAAAGGAAACCAGATTGTTTTGGCTCTTGGTAGAAGAATTAGTAAAGATCAAAAATCCAAAGAAGGGGAAACAAAATTATAAAAATAAAATGCCAGACAAGGTGGAGGAGATGAGAGCAAAAGCACAATTGACCAGTTTAAATTAGATCCCCCCCCAAACCCCTTCTTTTTCAGATGAGAAAGTGGGAAAACATAATTATAAAACACTATCTTTAAAACTGAATAGTCCAACAATTATTTATTAAGTCCAGTGTAAAGTCTAATCCAACTATTATTTATCAAATGTTCTCAGATGCCAGGGCTTTGTGTAGTGCTAAAGATACAAAGTGGATGAGACAAATTTCCCACTATAAAGTTTGTGAAAATTTAGTTTATACAAACACATGCAGGTGAAATATAACTGTTCTAAGTATTGATTCAATAGCAATATCAGTATCTTGCAAAATTCTTAACTAATTTCTCTTTAAGGGAAGTCAAAGAAGGCTTCTTAGTAGAAGTGATATTAGGGTAAACTTTTAAAAATATTTTAGATTTATTTATCTAATGGGAGAGAAATATGCTCTCAGGCTATTCAAGACTTAAAAGTTATTATAAGGAGTGTCACCAAGGTGAAACAATATGTCATTTTCCAGGAAATAATGAGGAGGCTAATTTATTACTATAAATGATTACCATTGGACAGAATAACAACATAAGAAGCTACAGAAGTGAGGCCAAATTGTGAAGTGACTTGTATATAATACTGATTCAATTTCACCCAGCAATGTTGTGATTGAACTACTTTATTAGAAAAGTTAAGGTGGTGTATTAGTCAGGGTTTACTGGTGAAATAGGTGTGAAAATATATAAGAATTTACAAGGGTGGTTTACAGTGGTCACCCACACAGTCGGATGAGGGAGAGTGCAGAGGGTGTCTGCACACTGGGAACCAAAGGATTCAGTCCAAGGTCTGGAGCTCACTGCAGTGTGCTGTGCGAGTCTGAATCAGGAGGATGATGGGTTTGAGATGGGAGGCTGAAGAGTCTAAACCAGAAGGCTGAAGGATCTGTGCTGGGAGCCGAGGAGTCTGCAGTGGAAACCAGCTGATGATGTCCAAGGTGAAGGTAGAGACTGGAGCTCCTCTGAAGAAACAGAAGCCAATCTGTCCTTCTTCATTTCCCTTTAATACCATCCAGCTGACAAGCTATCCTTGGGTGGGTCTTTCACACCATAGGGTGTGGAAGTGCTGAGCCAATTTGGTTGAGCCTGTCTTACTCAAAAGGACACAATCAATCAACCATCAGAAGTGGTAACTTCAGTTACCACAACACAGCGGTTGGAGATACTGGTGGCAGAGAGACAGGTTAAAAAGTTATACTCCTCCACCCAGCAGGTAGAGCTGAAATTCCAAATAGGGTCCTAACAGTTGAAATAGTAAATAGAAAATACAGAATTAATAGTAGTAAAGTTAGTAGGTAGGAGTAAGGCAATAGATTCCAGATTTCTGATTTAGATGATTGATGACAATATCTCCATTAAGAGAAATCAGAAAGATGGAAGGTAGACAAAAAGGAAATTTGCATGTAGAACAATGAGTTCAGTGGCATGATTGTTAAACATGTATTTAAGGGTCATGAGCCTTTATGAATATCAGGCAATATTATGTATCAGAAAAATAAAGGAAGGTAAGAAAATGATGAAGGAAGAGAAGAAACTATTGACTGAATGTTTTTTGAGACAGGGTCTCACTATGTCAGTATGTACTTCAGGTTGGCCTTGATTTGACTATATAGCCCATAATATCCTTGAACTCCTGGCAAACCTCCTGCCACAGCCTCCCAAAAGCTGAGATTACAGACCTGCACCACCACGCCCAGAAGTGAGTCAAATTTTGACAAGTGAATGTAAATGTGAAACAATTCACTTATACATATGATTAAATTACATATAAAGATACTGAATAATTTAGGTACTTTAAAAATGACACTTATGTAAGCATCAAATGAGTTGGCAACTATGCATTTTACACACTTAGAATATTGCCTGTACATTTGAAGTACAATACACATATTATGATTTGTGTACTTATCAATCTACTGTATCTAACCGGTATGGTGCATGGATGAAAAGAAAATAACTGAAAGAAGCAAAACAGACTATTAAAAACTACATTTGAGGTCAGATGTGATGGTGCACACCTGTAATTCCAGTACTTGGAAGGCCGAGGCAGGAAGATTACTGTGAGTTTGAGGCCATCCTGGGCTACAAAGTGTGCTCAAATTCAGCCTGAACTGCACAGTGAAACCCCGTCTCAAAAAGACAAAAGACAAGCAAGCAAATAAACAAAAAACAAACTACATTGGGATGCCAGATATGGTTGGTGGCACATGTCTGTAATTCCACCTCTCACGAGGCTGAGGTAGGGGAATCACCGTGAGTTCAGCCTGGGCTCCACAGCAAAAGCGTGTCTCAAACAATTAAAACCAGTACTACAACAAAGGTTCCATTTGAGAGTAAAATGAAAGAAAAATCAGGAATATCCTACAAAAGAAGCAAGATTAAAATAAAATATACAAGGATATGTGCGAAGAGTTTGACATCTTTTTAGGAGAAAGAGCCAAAAGAGAAAGACATTTCCTTGGAGATGGAGGAAAGAATGTACAGATAAATAAAGGACTGATAAAAGCTGAGAATAGCTTTTGGCCAGGAGACCAAGTGACTTGCCTAAGTAAATTTTAGTAATTTTATTTTTGGTAGAAGGACTTAGCTGACAGAGGAAAAAATGACTCAAAACCATATCCTACTCATGACTTGGGGTAGAGCATTTTAATTGGATTGAATGCGTAGAATTGAGATTATGTTTTGTGTCAAAATGGTTACTAGATTTTGACTATTTGAGTGAACAGAAATTCATGCAGCCCTTTGTCTTTTCCTTCAGGGGAGGGAGAAGCCTTCCACTGATTCATTTTAAGGAGATAGTTGGACACAAGTGTTCTACTTCAAGGACGCTCAGTTTTTACATGCTGGTCACAGATGCCCTAGTTGCTACACATGTCCAGCGGTTGAAATTGGTTTCCCAAGAGAACTCAATGCACTATTTCAAGTTTTGGTAATTTAAAAAAGATTGGGGCTGAAGATTTAGCTCAGCGGCATAAGCGCCTGCATTGCAAGTGCACCATCGTGAGTTCAATCCCCGGTACTGATAAAAAAAAAAGATTTATATTACTCTAAAATAATTAGAATTTATTTAGCACACTTTTAAAATAAATAATCCTAAGGAATTATTTTATGTAAAGAATTAGATTTCCTCCTTTTCTCAAAAAGATTTCTCTATTTCAGAATATAGAAACAAGACTGCTCTTTGTACCATACAAGAGTGACTATCTTGTTTATTCATCTTCTTCTCTTTCCAAGCTAAGCACTTGTATTTACTCAATGAGTCTTACATCATAGATACTATTTCCAAGCGCACTCATTCAAGCATACTCTGAATAACCATAATCTTCAGAAGTCTAAAGTGGGATTTGGTCTCTCACTGGAAACTTATTTCATTTTTCTCAAGCCAGGTAAGATAATCTGACTCTTTCTTGATGCTTTGTTGTATTTTGATCTTATAGATCATTAGCCTTTCATTTCATGATGATCCTGTTGGCTCATTCTGTAAGAAGGGGAGTTGAAAGAAATAGATGTGTGCAGAGTTTGAGCAATGTTAGGTCTGGAAACAGAACAGAGAACTGTAGTTTTGAATGTGACATGAAAACATGGAAGACAGTTATTATTGTTTATAATGAGAACTAATTGTTGAGGAGGATAAGCAATTATCTTAAAGAACTTAAGGAAATTCTTGGCTTTTCCTTGAGGAACCTGATCAACCTTTTAATGCAACTCAGAAATTCTGGCTAAGGCTCAAATGGAAAATCAGACACAACTGAGAAGCGCCCAATCCACAGGCTTCATTGTTCTCCTGGTCTTATAAATGATATGTCCGAAGTCCCTCCAGCATCCAGGGAGAAGGACACCATGGCTACAGTCAGGATTCTGTTAGCCGTGTTGGCAGTGGTTCTGCTAGTCCTGAGCTCAGCTCAGAGCCTAGAGGATGGTAAGCATGGAAATGGGATGGTAAATGGATCACAGCGGTACAGTTCATGTGAATGAGGAATTGGCTAAATGTGTCTCAGAAATGAAGTACTTTATATTCAGAAAGAAGATCAATAAGAGGGGAGGTAATATTAGTTTCCAAATTATTTTCAAGGATTTCAAATGCCTTCAATGATGGCCTCAGTCCTAAGCCAGCATCTTCGTGGTAGGTACAAGTTTCACTGTATAGTATTAGTGTATATATATATATATATATATATATATATATATATATATGAATTTTTCAGAAATTCACTCTGGGTAAAATGAGACCTCTAAATAGAGTGAAAGATCTGTAACTCATCTAGATATCTTATTTCATTCACTTAAACATTTAGAAAAACTGAGCTTTGATCAAATTTATATTTATTTTATCAAATCATTCATGGTAGGCAGGTGCTACTTAAGCCTTCCCATTTTGTTACTTATATCCTCAAAATACTTACAAGTTTGGTCATACATCTGATTGTCAATAAGCTTTTATAGTAAATGTGTGGATTCTGAGAAATGGATAATTTCATGTATAATGAAAGCATTTATATATCATATAAGCAGAAAGCAAATTCTCAATCTGTTGCTCTTTTAAATATATGGCATATTTTAATGGTACCAAGTACACAGATGTAGAATAATTGAGTTGGTGGAGTTTTAAACCTGTTGTCTTACAACAAGACACACTTGTTGCCCATGGGAAATTAGGTTCCCAAATGGTAAGATTTCCTGAAAGGAGTGTAAGTCTTGATCAGAATCTTTAAAAAGGATCCTTTTATGATAAAATTATTTTGGCTTCATATTCTAGCCTCTAGGATGACTCATTGATGAGCAAAGGTGATTCTTACTCCAACAGGGAAAAAATTTTGCTTTAGTGCCTAAGGTTGGGGGTGAAGGAAGAAGCAAAGTTAGGATATTTAAGAATGAAGTTTGGGGGTCAGATTCAATGAGGACTTTGTTAGGAATGGGTCACATTCATGATGTAGGTGACAGTGAGACATAGGTTCTGAGACTCTAAAGAGAGTCTTGGAGAATGGATAATAAGTGGATTTAGGGAGTGTGATAGAAGCATGTTTGTTGAAACGTGTTAGACAAATTCAAGCAATAACCAATAGTTGTTTTGGAATAGCCGTAAGAGTATTTTTGGGGTAGAGATGTGAGCTATGTAGATATAGACAGTTTCACTTGTCTAACCTGTCCTGTTGAAGGTATCATGTCATCTTTATTTTTTCTACAACCACTGTGGCTCTCCATATGAAGAAATTTAGAAAAATATTTATCTTCCTCTTCACCCCTTGTCCAAAATAGAGTTCTACTTTGTAAATGTTGATTCATGATATCCAAACCTTTGTATATTTTCCCCTTGAGCTCTCTTGGGCAGTTTCTTAATTCTGTATCTACAAATGTATAGCTGAGGTCTAGAAAACCATGCTTTAAATATGTCTCGTTTTTCTTTTAAAATTCTAGGGGTTCGTCCTGAAGCAGCTCTTCAAGTGCTAGGTAAATCTTTGTATAAGAATATGTTTCTTTCTTTTTTTTCATTTAAATGTTCTCAAAATTGGGTTTAAGGGGTTCCAAAGGGCAAGTGAATAACAGAAACCTATAGGTTTTGTTAGTCTTCAGCAGTAGTGTTAAATATATACCATCTTCCTTGCGACACCGAAATCCCTTGTGTCTGAGCTCTAAGTAGAGTTTGGACATCAGCAGAACACATATCCCCTATTTGCCTGTGAATGCTTTACTCTAAATCTTCCAACAGACAGTGGCTAATACAGTAATTTAAAAATGTGAATCTCTTATGTTTGTCAGAATTTTGTCTCCATCACATATAACTAATTTGAAACAGAAATATTCTGTAATTTACCTAAAATATTATATTGAGTCATTAAATTTATCAACATACATTATTTCTTCTTCTGTACCAAACTTACAATGCTGTTTCAGTCTTTAGTTTAAAACCCAGATATCTACTTATGTGCTGTTGTTTTTCAGAATGTGTAAACTTGAAAGCCATTATTAGCCATACACATTTCAGATTAAAAAAACTGAATGACAAGCATGGAAGACTGTAGGAGGAAGGGTGTAGAAAAGGCCACATGAGAGAAACAACTGGTTATGATATTTTACCAAAGAAATGGCAAAGTTGACTAAAAATGAATTAATTACTTAAATTTTGTTGCTTAAAGAAAAATTTTATGCTTAGTAATGTTTTCTAGTTCCTGACTTGTTAGCGATTCTGCTACTCAGTTCGTAATGGTATATCCAATTTCAGTCTGGTTTTTGTTCTTTCTTTGTAGGGTCCCCTCAAGAAGATTCCCAGCTATCATGTGAGTTCAACTGAATCAGTGAGAATTTTTCTAGATAAGCTCTAGGAACCTTGTTGCTATTGGTCTAATATAAAATTCCTACTTTGAATTTATTTGTTTGTTTGTTGAGCCAGGATCTCACTTTGGTCCAGTCTTGCCTTCAATTCACTACATCCCCCAAATTGGTCTCAAATGAGGCATGATCCTCCTGCCTCAGCCTGGCAAGTGCTGAGATTATATGCATGGGCCACCATACCCGACTCCTAAAATTCCTACCTTTTTAAACAGAAAGTTGTTCACAATTTAAAACTTCCTTTCCAAACTATTCTATGATTTAGTTTTTGGTTCCACATTGTAGAAGGAATACAAAAGACTGCATAAAAAGTGCATGTGAAAGAGACATAAAAAGACAGAACAGGAAAGCAGGAGGGAGATTTTCTTTGCATTTAAGAACCATCTGAGGCTCAAAGTATTTTTACTTTCCTTCTGATTTTTTTCTTTTTTCCCTTTTTTTTGTTTTTTTGAGACAGAGTCTTGCTATATAGTTCAGGATCTCCTTGAACTCACTATATAGCCCAGGCTGGCCTTGAATTCTCAGTGATCTTCCTGCTTCAGCCTCCTGAGTGCTGGTATCACAGGTGTGCGCCACAACAGGCTGAGTTTTTCTTGCTTCAGATACTTGACCTCAGCTGCTATCGCAATGACTTGCCTGTTTAAGGGATTACTGAAAGAAATGCTTTGATCACACACATTCCTTCTCTTGCTATGAATCTAACTAAATGTAATATCACTGTGGCAGCACTGAGGATACTGCGTAGGTGAATTAAACCCGGTTACTGTCCTTACTGCAGAACTCAGAGTCTACTGGAAGATGTTGCCTGCAAATAGCCATCATCACTGTTAGAAAAGGGGTGAAAGAAGGTACTGTGAAAGCTCAGGGCAGGGATGGAAAAGGAAGACCTTGTAGAAAACTAGGGAACTGAGCAGTGGGAGACAGTACAATGACCCATGCCTATCATCTCAGCACTTGCCAGTCTTGGAACACCGAGTATTTCAGCAAAGTTAAAGGATAAAGTTGAAAATGTGTGTTACTCGCAGGTAGTAGAAGATGTCTGAATGGCAAGTTGATTTTTTTAATTTATTCCATGGGCAACAAAGACGTTTCTGAACCCAATAATTTCACTGTTGATCTGACATTAATAAAAGGTAGCAGCTGCCCAACAAGGGCACAAACATCTGTCAAGCTTTAAATATTAGCTCTGACATGCCGAGGGAATGCAGTGAAACATATGTTCGATCTACCAAAGAATGATTGCAAGCAAGAGTGATGATAAAAAGATGATAAAAAGTTGATGCAAAGGATGGCGAGGGCTTTTTATTATGCGAGTCAGACATTTGCAAAGGAGACAATATGGATGCATCTTATTTACACTTTTTTGTTTGTGTAGTACTGAGAACAGAACCTAAAGCCTTCGCATTGAGATATATCCCTGCTGATTTGCTTTTGAGACAGTATCTTCCTAAGTTACTGAGCTGCCCAGCCTGGGCTTCTCCTCCTTCAGCCTGGTTCAGCCACTATGTATGGGTTACTTATATTTTTTAATTGAAATGTGAGCCTAAGAGTTTGTAGGTGAGAAAATAGAGTGAGAGAATAGTATGAGTTCTCTGTTATTGGGAAGGAAAAGATGACTAGTAATCTCCCTTTGATCACTGGACTTCTGTCAAGATATTGTGTATATCTCTGGGTAGAGAAAGTGACTTTATCTGGTGATTTCTCTTAGACTTTGTGAGAATCTTGTGGCTTATGAGTTATTTCATGTATGTTGTGATAAGTTCAGAACAGATGGCACAACAGAATAGTGACAGATGTATTCAAAGAAGGGGCAGGATAAACTGTGAAGGACCAAAGTGACTAACTGAACACATGCTCTCTTCATCCTACCTTCTTGACACTGGACCCTGGTCACTACCCAAAACCATTTAAGCCAGTAAAATATCACTTCTCATGCAATTCAGGTTATAGTAGCTTCCACACTTGCCTTCATTTAGAGTATGGCTTTCTTTCTTTCTTTCTTTCTTTCTTTCTTTCTTTCTTTTTTCTTTCTTTTTTTAATTTAATTTTTTATTAACTGGGAGGTAGTAATATACAACCAAACAGGATGGAATAAAGCCAATTGAGACAGTGTAGTTAAATAGGTACAGAACATCACAGCAGGTCACCGGAGCAACAGTAATAGGCATCATTGTATATCTCATTATCTTCACAATAGTTGTTCTTTCAATCAGGTATAGAAAAATCAAAAGAAATATACAATATTATAGAACTTATCAAAAAAGAATATTGAATAGAGCAACACCATTAATCAGGACAAAGCAAAACAGTGATAAAAATATCTTCCTTCAAAGAAATAGTCAAAGGAAATTCCCCCCACTCACTGCATTACATACCCTCAAGCTTCCAAGAGATGCCAAGATCCCTGGATCTCACTTGCTAAGGGGGGAATAGTACCTTTGATTCTAAGCCCACACCCTGGTAAGCAGCAGGCTGGTTGCTGGTTTGCTCTGTGCCCTAAATTCCAACATGGCACGGATATCAGGAAACGCTGTTGCTTCTTGCTTCTTGCCCTGAGGTGGCCATGGCTTGCCAGACCACAGCCACTTACCAAGGTGCAGGCTGTTTGCTGGGTTGCTTAGCACCCTAAGTTCCAACATGGCATCTTTCTTTCTTTCTTTCTTTCTTTCTTTCTTTCTTTCTTTCTTTCTTTCCTTTCTTTCCTTCTTAGTGTCTCAATCTGTGTTCTCACTCTTAAACAGATGATGGATCAGATGGAGAAGTGCCAGAGGAACCAGAAGTCATGCCTCAGAAAGGACTCAAAGGTCAGCGTGGCAAGAAAGGCAGAGGTAGAAAGAAAGGTCGTGGTGGCCACGCTGCCCAGGAAGACCAGGAAGACCAGGAGAGTTCCCGTGGAAAGCAGCAAAGAGGCCAAGGCCGCCAGGGTGGTCGAGGTGGTAAAGGTGGTAGAGGTGGCCAGAAAGGCCAGCGTGGAAGAGGTGGCCAGGGAGGTCAAAGCCAGAGCTTTGCTTTTGAACAGTGATGAGGAAACACGATTGGAGATGGTCCCCGGTGATGCCACAGGTACTGCAAGTCTTTTATTCAACAGTGTAGTGAATTTCCCTTCAAACTCCCCTTTCTCTCTTATTTCTGTTCATTTATTTCATTTATAATTTTTTGCATTAGTCTCCTTTTGAACTCTTTCCAAGACCTGTTATTGCCATGATTCACCTCCACCTCACCCCTACACACAGAAAAATCTGTGTTACTTCCACCCTGTCAGATTTCCTGATTCTTTCATTCTAGTGTCCCCAAATTTTTCCTCTCTTCTCTCTTCTTTCTTCTTCTTCTTCCCTATTCCCTTCTTCTAACCTTTTCCTTCTGTTAGTTCTCTTACCCTCCTTCTTTCTCCTCTTAATTTGATCTCCTGAAATGAAACTACTTAATGATAAAGCTGTCTGCCATAGGTTATATCCAGGCTAATTTATTACCATTGTCTAAAATCCTTTGCTTTGTTTCAGAAATTGGTGACGATCAACTCATGACTGTGGACTTTTCGACACTATGTACTTCTTTGTCTTTCCTTTCTCCAACTTCAAAACATCAATAAAATCATCAGCATCAATATGTTGGCTCTTGTTTTCCTTCCATAATCATGGTTTTCCACCCAGAAACAAGAAAAATGTCTGAAGACATACAAGGTCCTGTCTACACTCCAACAGATCTATATTTTTGGGCTATACAGAAAGCTCAAATTTAAATAACTTGGTGAGGGTTTAAATACCATCAGTGTTTGAAAGCAAAAGCTATTCTTGAAATCAGTAGCCAGACTATCAATAGCCACAGCCTTTTCTCAATTCAAGTAGAATTTACCTTGTAAACTTCTTTAGTCTCTGCCAGTATTTCAATGCACGTGTGCCAGTTCCTTATGTTTCTGCTTAGCTAGGATTCAAGGAAGCCACCAGGATCGCCCGAAGCCAGGGTAGGGAAACGTAGAACAGCCTTCCCCGCAGTGCTCAGGAAAGACCAGCCCTGCTGACACCTTAACTTTGAGTTTATAGCACACAGAACTGTGAGAGACTAAATTTCTGTCGTTCAAGTCTCCCAGTTTGTGAAAGTGTGTTAGAAAAGCCCTAGAAAAAAGTACTGTGAGATAATTTACTTACAAGGTTTTGTTTTATGAACAAGCACAAATTATAACATACTTATTCCATTCTACACCTCCCATCTGTCTGCCGAGTGAAGATCAACAGAGATATTACAGGCAAGCATCTCTCAGTAGGCTCAGGACAGTCTAGCTTAGCATAGGAAGAATTGTTTCCTTTTTTCCTTGGGGGGATTGGAAATTGAACTCAAGGCTTCCCACTGAGTGACATCTTCAGTCATTTTACAGATTTTTTATTTTGAGACAGGGTCACTAAATTGCTCAAGCTGGACTCAAACTAGTGACCCTCCTGCTTTCGCCTCCCAGAGCCCTGGGATTTACAGGTGTGCACCACCACGCCTGACCCTTTCTTTGTGTTTCAGTGTCCAAATGCAGTTCCATTTGTGGGGAAATGACACTTGGGAATGCAGGTGGCCTGAGCAGACTGACTGTAAGGTCCCACAAATATAAAGATGGAGCCCCGGTTCCCTGCTTCTCCCGAGGGCACTCGTAGTTTCCTTTCAAGTATTAGTATTAATGAAGAATTGAAAGTGAAGGTAACAAAAGGGGAAATAAAACATGTTTAATTTTACTTACTTTCACATTTACTCTTACATTTAATTCTGGATTAGGATTTAGAACTAGCCTTGCTTTCCAAAGTTAGTTTGTGATTTTTTTCTGTACCCATTCAGTTTTTAAAGTAATTAGATCACCGTGTGGTAGACTCTGGCACATTTTGCAATGCAGAATGTATGGAAATATATCTTCATGATAATTTCCCTAAGCATCTTAGACTCAACCTTCTCTTTCCATCTCCTGTGAATCAAACCCCAGGCTTTCACCTTATGCTATATTCCCAGGCCTTCTGTTCACTTTAAACTATGAGACAGAGCCCAAACTGGACTCAGCTTTGCAATCATCCTGCCTCAGCCTCCCATGGTGCTAGGAAGACGAGTATGGGCCACCAAACCTGGTTTGATTTTTTAAAAATACTTTATATTAGAAAGAGTCTGAGCTACTTGCTTTGTCAACTTTCATTTTAAATATGGATACAAAAAAAGATAAGTCAACACAACCAAACATAAGCTTTAACTTTACTTTGAAGACATTTCTCAGGCCATAAAGAGTAACCCTATTTCTTCAGCTGTAACAAGAGCGACCCTTGCTACTAATTCCTTAATGTGCATAAATTCAAATTCAAATATAACAAATGTGACCAGGACAACAAAGTATTTCAGAATAGAGAACTGTTAAGTATTGCCATGTTTATGAGTGATGTTTATAGCCAGTGGATTTAAACATGCAGATTCAACTAGACTCATCTATGTGATATTGGTACATACAGGTAGCAGTATTGGTTCCATCCCTGAAGAACTGTACAGTTTAATTGAGACACAACAATGGAGAATTGTCAGCCTAGGGTTGGCAGAGGGAATAGTGAAAACAGAAAGGCCATACAGAGCATCTTGTGAGAGCACTAACAGCTGTGGGTGAAACGCTGAAAGTAAAAACAGTACAGTGGTTTTTTCTCTTTCATTTCCCATTCCGAAGGAAGAAACGAAAGTCAAGCTTGTACCTAGTCAGACATCTGGATCAATTGCAATCTTACCAAACAAGTCATGTGACCTGTCTTTTAAATCTAAGGACTCCAGGACACTAAAGTTGGGAAAACAGATATATTTATTTGGGAAAAGCCCCCAGAAATATCAATATGGAATTTTTAATTAGAGCTTTGTAAAACCATTGAATTTTCAGGGCAGAAATTTTTCTTAACATTGGCACCAATTAATCAAACAGTATGATGACTTTGGAAATCACCAATATGAGCCCAGTCACTTGAGTAAGATTGCTTTTTGTAGCTCCATAGTATTTTCTCTAATTGTTTCTTTCTGAATTCAGAATTGTTAATAATCATTTTAAAGTCAAACACCAGATGATTAAACTTTAGGGCTGACACTTGCTTAGTTTACTTAACCGGGAAGTACTAGTGGTAGTGTTACCAAAGCTCTGGGATGCCATGAGCTCCTTCTAGAGATTTCATAGGGGCAGGATAGAGGGGCATAGATAAAAATGCAGGGCAAAACCAGGATGACTAACACTGTGACCAGGATGCTTACCTGTGACCACAATTGTAAAATCGTCATATGCTTATCATGTATGATGTGCTTGAGAAATGAACACTACTGTATCTTTATGAAAGTGTGACTCACATTTGCTGCATGTTTAAGAAATCATTACCTGATCTTGTCCCTTTCCCAGAAGCAAAGACTATATTGTAGCTCACTCTGCTGTTAAAATAGCTATTGTAAAATTTCATTTTGCACCATATCAGTCTTGACTCCCCCATTTTCTGCTAAGAGCCATGCTTCTTCATTCTTTTGTGGAATGAGGGCGATTATATGGTTGATACTTTGTGTCAATTTGAGTTTAGAAGTTTAACTAAGGGACTAAACAGGAAACCAGGGTTCTTATTTTGTAAACATCTTCAGCCTGAAAGATGGAGACTGCAAGAGGAGGGCAGGGAGAGGGTGCAAGGCCACACCTGCCTGAGTGCGAGTGCTAACCTGCTTGTAAAACAAGGGAGGAGAAGAGCCTACTCCCTCTCCTTTTGCTCTTGTTGCTTTGCTGTCTTGAAGTGTTGCCCTGTGCCCAGCCACCCTGCCTTGGAGCTAGCCAGTTATGGACTAAAACCTTCACAATATGTGAGCTAAATAAACCTTTCCTTCCTTAATTTTGGGTGTTGGGTATTTTGTCTCAGTAAAGAGAGAAAAGTAACTAAGACAGGCAAAGAACTGAAGAGATAGGGAAGGTCATTATGGGGAACCCATCCCTTCCTCCAAGACCAGCCCCACCCTTCCCTGCCAGTTGCAACTATTCTTTCTAAATTCTTGTTGTCTTGAACAAAGAATTGGGCAAGGCAAGTAAAAAATGTAGTGAGGTTTTGCATTTATTAAAGGCAGGAGGAATTTTTTTTTGCAGATTGAGAGTAGCCTTTGAGAAAGTGAAAAGCCTCTTGGCTGTGTTTGTCAGAGTCAGGGTCTCCATGGGTTCCAGGACTCTTTAATTCCTGGTTGGCTGTGCCAAAAATGTTCCAGGGGATGCGGCAGGAAAAGGTTTCCAGGTTCTTGTGTGCAACAGATTAAACTCTGGACATTTAGATTAAACTCTGGACAGCAAGTTTAATGAAGTTTAAAAAGCAAAACTAGGTTCAGAGGAAGTGGGATCATGCCAGCAGGAAGGAAAACAGCATGAATGGAAGGGAAGAATGGCAGGAGGGGAAAGGATGAAAAAGCCCTAAGCGCTGAGTGCACTTAAGGATTTGAAATATGCCCTGTGCCTGGGCTGCTTTCCAAGGGGTCTTTCAGAGCATGATTAACAGCACGATTGACAGGACGCTGGGCTGGGGTTTGGCCCTGGGGCATTGCCGACATCCAATCAAATGGAGGGAGTGCAGTCCCATAGCCTCAGCTGTACTAACTATAGTACTTTTCTTAGAAAGACCTGGTCCCTGGGAAATCTTTAAGGGTTGCAGAGGGTAGAATGTCCATCTTCTGCAGCTACTTCTTGATGAATAGGGACAGTGGCCCTACTTACACAAAGACATACAGGAAGAGGGGTCCCTGAGTCTCAACACAGAAATTATTTCTAGTAGTAAACACAGGATAGGTTGTGGCATGCAAGAGAACAGCAAAACTAGCTACATAAGACATGTAGGGAGAGACCGTCTTTCCAGGACGGGGCCAATCTTTCCTTTTATTTAGAGTGAACCTAAGTTTCCTTATGTGGCTCTGCAGGCAGGTTGGTGTGCCCTCTCATGAAAAGAAACTGGAGGCCGTCCACTGGCTCACAGCTGTGGGCTTGTGGCTGTCTCCTGGTATCTCAAGCGGTTGAGTTTTACTCTGGAGAGGTTACTCAGAACCAGATAGAGTCTCCTGGGATCTGTACAAGGAGGATGTGTGGATTTGCCACTAGTAAGGTAACGTGGAACCACTGCATTACTAATGCTATTGTCCTAATGGCTTGGCTATTGGTAAATTGGGTGTGCTGCATAGGGACCAGCCCAATAGCAGAACTCTGTTGCCAACAATGTGTCAATAGTGGGCTTTAACACCCACTTAGCTTCTCTTTTAAGGTAATACTGTTTTGTGTGAGGGTGTATATTAGAACCTTTCAGCTGAGCAATTAATAAGGTGGTCTAGACAGCCTTCTGTGAAATAGCATCATACCACGTTTATGGATCAATTTCTGGCTGAGAAATCAGGCCAGTAGAGCCAGCTTGCCACTTCCCTGGCAACCAGGGCACAAGCTTACCCCAATAGGGGATTAGAATTCAGCCAGGTACCCCGATATCAGAAAGGCCTACCTGCTACCTCCAGAATTACTCAAGGCTCTTACAAGGTGATGAGGATATTTCCCAGCGAGGCCACGCAGGCCACTTTAGGCACCTTCAGTCACTGTCCAGGCATTATGATTATTCCCTGGCCACCAGAGTGGTAGATGACCCCTCCTAGGAATAAGGGAAGTGCCTCCTTCAATGCCTTAGGTCCTCATCCATGTTCAGACAGCCCCAGCAGGGGCTCATTGGTTTTCGAGGCACTCCTCTGCCCAGTATACTGATCACTTGCACCCAAAGCACTTAGACTTGTCTCCATCACCCTTTGTATTATCTTTGTTCCCCTTGGGGCCAACAGCTCTAACATAATGTTCACCCATCAGGGTTAGCATGGCTTCCCTCTGTGGTTTGTTCCTTTTCAACTCTTGTTTGTTCTCTTTGTCATAGTTGTTGAGTACCATGTAAGCCACATCAACTAATCAACATATCCCAGTTTTTGAGCCTCTTGGAGTTTTTAATGTTTCCTTCTAATATCTGGAGCTGACTGGCTAATAAAATAGTGTCTCAGAATAGATTGACATTCCCTAGGCTCTGGGTTTAAATTAGTGCATCTATGGAAAGCCCCTTCGAGATGGTGCTGGAAAACAGCTGGATTTTCCCCAGACCCCTGACAGATACCCTTGAGCTTATCATAATTCACAGTCTTGGGCATCCCCTGACATACACCTATGCATGGAGGTATAACCTCCTCTTGGCTTCTCCACTTCCAGTATTATAATCCCACCTGGGGCCTTTCTGGTCCCCAAATTCTGCATCAGGTGACCCATTATCATTGGATACGTCTTCAAATAGCTCATCATTGGCCTGTCTTGCAGCGCTTGTAATCCTTTTTCTTTCTATTGTGCAGCAACAAACAAACAAACAAACAGGATGAATTAGACATCTTGCCAGGTCAGATCAAAAGATATCGTTAGGGTAAGGAATCCATCAACAACTAGTCAGAGTCTTTGGAAAATTTATGTGGTTTTTCTTTGCATTGCTGAATATCCATGACTGACAAAGGGGCCTGAACTCAGAGAGTGCCATGTATGCTGGCCACTTCTTGGAGGGGTAGAATGGTGGCAGGTTTACATACTGAGTTCACCGAGTCTGGGGCCTTGTGGTAGACAGACTCAGACCTAGCACAGAGTGGCCTCAGGGAGTTGTCTTTATCTCCTGGCATTACTGACTGTGCAGGTGAGTAAGGAGATAGACTGTGGGGAGGGCAAATTTGTTCCAGTATCTGAGAAGGTGTTCAGTCAGGGATTCCAAGCTGGGTATGTGGGCAGGAGTAAGAATTATGTTTTGGGAAACTTAGAGAACATCTCCTGGGTTAGTTCCTACATGGGAACTTTACAGGGCGTCCTCTGTGTCTGTCCGTGACCTTCAGCACCAGGGTGTCTGCTTTACAATGTACTCAATCAATTTTTTTAAGATGTGTCAATTAAATTGATGTGTATATTTTCTATCGTCAGAGACAATAACACTTGAAGCTATTAGAAAAGTAATTTTGATTCATACCAAATTTATTGATGAGAATATTTAATGTGCTTTCATTTATATACAGTTTCTTTTCTATACACAAAGTTTGTGACTACTCTAGGATGATTAGTAATGGACTTGGTGACCATAAAATATCTTTGCTGTATGCAAATGATGTGCTCTTGATGGGATGTTTCAAATTGATATCTTATAAATGTATTATCCAAATGTTGCCTCTGCACATAGAGATGATTTAAATTGAATCAATGTTTTTTTTGACAGTTTTGAAATTTTCACATCCCAACATTTAATTTAAGACTTTCATTGAAGGACTCATTACAGTATCTTTGGTTTTCTTTTTTCCTTCTTAAAATTTTTGTTAGTGTGTATTGGCCACACATAATGATCACATTTTATCAATGTCCCCGGATCCAACCTCTCCACTCCCAAAGCAGCCACTATTTACTTAGTCTATACAGTGATAGGTGGAGCTAGCAAAGGATTACAATTCATCCAAAGACTCCAACTCCAGAGGGTGTAGATAATCTTATGTTTGAAATATCTTGAGTATAATACTGTGATGATTTCAGTATAATCCTGAGATGACTTAAATAGGCATAGATGGTCTTATGCTTGGAAGAGCCAATGGGAATCCCAGATGGGTGGTATCAACAATCCCAATCTTTCCCTTCATCCCACAGGGAAACACGCTAAACAAGTCACTGTGAATTTGTGGTCCCCAGCATTTATCATAGGGATTTGTACCTGTACATGTCTTTATTTTTCTTCTTTCCCCATTTCTCTCCCCTCCTTTCAGGTTTTCTTTTCTTCCTCATTTACAAGAGCTTCATTTCCATTTTTTCCCCTTACTCCTTTTAAAATTCCTTTCTTTCCCTTCCCTTACCCCTCCCCCACTTTTTTCCTTTTCTCATTTGAAAGTGTTCTTCCCAATATCTGTCCTCCATTTTACTCTTTATTTACCCTTTTAGTTTCTCACATAAGAAAAACAATGTGATTTTAAGCTTGTTATCACAGTATCCTGACAATCATTGCCTGTTATAGTATGTGTTTTTCATGGAGAAAATTCCTTTCATAAGTAATCAATAAGGTCTTTATCTACAGCAACTTTCTACATAAAATTTTCCTTCCTTGCTTCTAGAATATCTTTCATTTATTGATCTATGATCCTAAAATAATCCTTTTTTTTCTTTTGAGATGGGGCTTACTGTATCCTAGGCTGACCTTAAACTCTGAGTGATTCTTCTTCCTCAGCCTCCCAAGTGCTGGGATTACAGGAATGTGCTACTACACCTAGCAACCTAAAATAATCTTAACAATGATTATAACCAGGATTAACTTCTGCTATGCTGATAATTGTACAGCATTTATTAGGAGTTATTACCAGATTGATTCTTTTCCAAAGGTGAAGCTGAGTTGAATGATCTGAGAAGAATAGTCTAACAAGGACCATAAGGATGAAACATCTGCTTTTCATAAGGATGCAAATAGCAGCAAGATCCTATTACAGTTACTTTGAATTAATCATGCACTCTGTATCTGGAGAACTGATTTAGAACTATGAGAACACCTTTTCCTTCCTGTTTAATGTTAGAATTTAAAGGCAATTTGTTCTATAATATTTTTTTAAAAAACACTAACTTTGAAAAGAAGAGAGATGGAGAAACAGGAGACACATACAGACATGCACAGTCATTCTACATGAGATTTCCTAAATTATAAGTATATGAAATAAATTTTAAGTGCCACTAACCACATAAGCCCAACATTAATGCAAAAAACAAGGTAATTTTTTTTATTTTAAAGGAAGTCAAAACAAGATAACAAGAGTGTAACAATAATTAATGTATTGCATGTTGTTATCTTCAGAATAGTTACTCAGAGTACAAGATGTAGGCATGAGTTATTGTCCGAACAATATTAGCACAAACCTTTCTTTTTAATGAACTAGGAGAAACTAGCAGTATAACTATCTCAACTATCTTATATATATATATATTTTTTTTTCCTTTTCCTTTCCTTCTTTTCGCCTTTCCCCCATTACAGTTTCTCTTATCTTTTGAACAGTTTCTTCCCAATTCACAATACCTATTGCACATTTTGTGTCCTATTTACTTACTCAGCTTCTCACACTAGTGAAACTACACAATGTTTATACATGTGGGTCTGATTTATTTCACTTATGAATATGGTCTTGAGGAAAACCAAGATAATTAAGAAACATCTTATCCTCCTTTGTCCTAGAAAGGCAACTTCTCTTCCAATCTGTTTATATTAATTTTTTCTTCCTTTTAGAATATACGTCACTCTCCATAGCACTTTTACAGATGTTTGTCTTAATTTATTGTTCCCCAGAATTAGGATAAACGAGTGACTTGAAGGGTAGATTAGAGCTATTAACTCACCAAAAATTACAGCTAATTCAGTCTCTGGCATAAAATAGCTGGAAGTGGCTATGAGAAAGGCCAAATAGTAAGCAACGAAGAGGAGAAGGAAGGAGATGACTGACTTCATGGCTCTCACGTGGGCTTCTGTGCTGGAGTCTCTGTGGCCTGTCGCACTCAACTTCATCTTTCTGGTGTGTCTCCACAGGGAGAGGATCAACAGGAGAAATGAGCACAGGGACACAGCAAAGGGGAACAGCGTTACCAGGTTGAGAAATACCTTAGTTGAAGCATAGTGGTCTTTATTTATTCCACACTTCCTGGTGAAGTTTGTTTTCCTCCTTCCTTTGACACAAAGTCTGAAATTATCATTCAAATTCCCAGTGACCGGAAGGCTAATAAACACGGAGAGCACCAAGCACACACGTAGAGTCCAGAGAATTACCTTGTCGATTCTGTACTTCATCCAGAGGAAAAAGGGGTGGGAGAAATTTGCTATCTTGAAGAAATAGAAAATACTGAGACAAGTGGCAAATGAGACACTTAAATAGTTGGTCAGGGTCCAAAAAACGTCGATGATCCTCATTTTTTCACTATCGTCATAGACATCTGGATACACCACCAAAATAAAACAATCTAGTAATATTGCACACAACAGACAAATCCTGGATATGGCCAGACTCATGAGGATTAAATCAATGGAGGCAATCTTCCTGTTCTTGACCCAATCCATGAAGTTTACCAATCCAATAAATGCATTTCCCAAGATGCCCACTGAAAACTCTCCAACTGCAATGAGTATTAACATACTCTTCTCTTCAAATGGCATGTTGAAAAAGAAATAGTCAATGAGTATTTAGTTGAACGGATGTAGTTTGGTATCTACAAACGCTTCACAGATTTTGCTGTAATTTTCTTGACCTTTTTTGTTTTAAATTGTAATCTGTCTTGTAAGGAAGGCTGGAATGACAAAGGCAGATTGTTGCTATCTTCATTAAATCCTAATTAGTCTTGACAAGTGTGGTGTTTGGCAATCCTTAGCCTGGGCATTGTGTGTGTGTACAGCAGATTGTTCTCAGCAGGTATTTCTTTTCCACACATAGTTAATTCAGGCAGAGCTACTGTTTGCTAAGATGCAAATTGAGTCAATATCCTTTTATGGAACTGCATTTTCTTTCTAAGGCTAAGCTTTACAAATTTTGGTGCATACTAGTACCCTTGCTAGGCTGCCAGATCTAGCAACTATAGATACAAGACATCCATTAAAACTTGAATTTTAGATAAACAGTGAACAATTTTTTAGTGTGTGTCCCACACTATTTGAGATCAGAACTTTCAGAAAGTACTGAAACTAAGTGAGTGTCCTACATTGTATCTGGCAAACTTGAACATGGGAATTTGCCAATTAGAAAACTGACAAAAACTGAAATTTTCACCTTGTTGATGATCATAGTATTAGTAAAGAATCTAAAGTTTGGGTTCACAATGAGAGTTATATATTTTCAGGAAATTTTAAAGATTTATGCAAGATATAGATAGCTTGGTTCCAAAATAATTTTAGCTCGTTATCTTGGTGATTCAGATGAACATTACATGGAACACTATTTTAAAGTAATGTATTATCTTATTGATCAGGTGACATTTTTTGAGAAAGGAGCCATGATAAAAATGGTCACTGATTACATTTAAAGTTTTCCTTTTTACTTAAAATGTTCCCAAGGAAATTTTGGGTGGTATTGAATATGTCCTGTCCATTAGTTTGATTGTGGTGTTGGTATCATGTTTTCATTTGTTCAGACTCATCAAATTACACACATGAACATGAATGATTTTTCAATTATACCTCAATAAAGCTGTTAAGTAAAATTAAATTACATAAAAACTAAAATATTTTTGACAGTAGTAGACTACATAGGGAAAAAGAATGTAAAATATGTTTTAAATTGAATTTTATTGATACATTTTAGATACACACAAGGATCACATTATCATAGAGAATTTGTACTTGTACACCATATAACTCATTTTTTCCTATTCCCTGCCCTCCTTTTAACCTCTCCTCTTCTCCCAATCCAAAAGCTTTGTTTCCTTGTTTTCCTTTTCTCATTTTTTAAATTTTTCCCTTCTTTCTTTTTAAAAGCTTTTGTTTCACTACTCCACCATCCTCCATACAAGGTTGCAAGTAAATAATTAGATCTTTAACCTTTATAGCAAGAGAAGAATTTCATTTTCCACTCTCTGTAGACTAACTCTTATTTCAGAAGTTTGTCTAAAGCTACTAAGAAACACTTTACTATGTAATGTTTCTGTGGACTAATTCTTGGGTTCTCAGAACTTTCTGGAAATACATCTCTTCTCTTTCTTTATGAAGGCATATCCATTCCTAAATGCCACCCTGACTTTTGGACAAATTGCATGATGTATAACCATGTTCAGAGGTTTCCCTTGATCTTAGAAATTATACCTGGCCCAGGCACATAAATTGTGCCGCATAATGCACTCAGTAAGTAAAGAACTTATAATAATTATGATAATACTTTCACTAAAATAATTTTTAGAGTAGTTTTAAAATTTTGCTTCATTTTTGCAAATAAGCACACATTTTATGCATGCTAGTGCCATATAGCATGAAAGTTATGTGAATGTTATCATAATGCAAACAAGCATTTTATTGTATAACTACTACCTCAAAACCTAGTCATAATAATTATAGGAGATACTTGAAAATATTGAAGTATGCAAAGCAAAACATGGAGAAAAAGTTTTAGATTAATGAGTGAAACCTCATCAGAAGTTGTAATTCTATAAAACATTCAAAAAATATCCAAGCATTTTAATAGAAAATATTAATATAATCTATCAAAAGGACATGAACTTTCTTGTCATGTACAATAACTAGCAACATAAGCAGTCAGTATGTTAAACATGTAATTGGTGAAGTTTATATTTAGGTTTGTAAGTAAAAGTATTTTACAGAGTGAATTTTACATAAAGTAAAACAAGAATTTTATGTGATTAATATTTCAGTTACAAGGAAAAGAGTAGATTGAAATAGACCAGAATTAAAGGCAAAAATGCACAACATAGTAGATCAGGAATAATCTCAAGTATGCCAGGTCAAATGCTTCAAAAATTTTCTAGGGAGGGAGAATTTCATTTTCATAGTAAAATCACATTTTATTAATGATTACCTTCCTTCCTTCCTTCCTTCCTTCCTTCCTTCCTTCCTTCCTTCCTTCTTTCATCTTTCTTTTCTCTCTCTACTTCTTTAGTTTTTTAAATTTATTCTCTATGTTTATATGGACATACATTATTGGGGGACTGAGCCGGGGTAACAGTGTCTTAGGAAATAAGGATCTCTATATATATTTATTATAGCTTAGTCTATTATTTTGAGACTTTTCAAAACATTGTTATAGGTATTTCTCTTTATGTATCCCAGCTAAATTATTTTCTCAAGTACAAATATTTTTTTCTTTCAACATGTTACTTGAATTTACTTACATTTTTTGGGAGATAGGATCCAGTTATGTAGTTCAGGCTGGCTTTGAATGTGTGGTGATCCTCTTACCTCAGCCTCCTGAGTGTTGGGATGACACGTATATGCCACCATACCTACCTACCTATTTATGTTTGTCACTATGTTTGGTGTCGTATTTTGTCTATTATGTAGCTCCTCAGTACTTCAGTTTATATTCTTCTTTTAGGAATACAATTAAAACTTTATATAATACCCTCACAACTCTATTTTGTTGGAGTGGACAGTATCTTAATTTTTCTACAACAATGGCAATTATAATATAATTATATAATGTACAATACAATTGTAACAACAAAGCTCCTGTTTTTTCATGTCCACTCA
>PVJX010020298.1:0-33619 GCA_004027295.1 Dolichotis patagonum | reverse complement strand
CATTGGGACCTGCACCGTGCGGTTGACTTGGGGTGCCGGGAGAACAAGGAACTCTTCCCGTCTCTGGGGGGTGACTGTGATCCTGCCTGCCTGTGGGCTGAGAATCAGACATCTCAAGTCGTCCTGTCCCCCATCCCGTGTCCCCCCTTCCCCTCCCCCCTGCCTAGCAAGTGGGAGCCAGTGAACTACACATCTTGTGAAAAGATTGGCTATGTTATTTAATATGAGCTCTCCATATGCAAAGATAGGAACAACCATTTGAAAGAAAACAGAGACAATATGACAGATAGTGAAGATCTCTAGTTGTCTAGCTTTGAAATTTATGCTTTCTTATGTCCCGTTCTGTTCTGTTTTGTTGTGTTTAATTTTACTCCCTTTTAAAATAAAATAAATTTTAAAAACAACAACAACAACAAAAAAAACACCTTTGTACAAAAAGAGAACAAGTTGTGGTTTGTAAGAGTCTGGAGAGGACAATAAGCCTTGGCTTTGGGGATTTAGCTCAGTAGCATAAATGCTTGCCTTGTAAGTATGTGGTTGTGAGTTCAATCCCTGGTACCGATTAAAAAAAAAAATTTAAAGAAAAGCCTTGGCTTGGGCCCGGAGTTAATATGATCAGTCAATATTCCCTGTGGCCTGGAATTGTCAAGCCCTCTATCTTTTATAAAATTTCTCTACTGCTTGTACCCCTAAGGCAGTAGCTGTCACTCTGAGTTAGTAGGGTGGTAGCACTGTCCTGAAGAGTTGCAAGTGAGGGGAAAAGCGTGGCAGAGACAGAAAAGGTGGGCAGTGTAAGGGGCTGGGACAGGTAGCTGTATCCACTGGGAGCAACGGGCCTCACCCATAGACTATGGGGAAGGCCTTCTCCAGCTTCCATCATACCATCTGAGAGAGCAACCCTGAGAACCCCAAATAGTATGTGCAGAGGTTAAATTCATGGAGGAAATCCACATCCCCAAAGAGCTGGTGATAGAGTGGCCCTGTGGGTCCCAGCCTCCTCCTTCCCCAGCAGAGCTGATCATCACTGAGCTCATCACTTACTTTACCCACACCAGAAGCTACCAGATGTTCTATAAACCCCAGCTCACACGGAGATTAGACTGGCTTCAGGAACTCTGGCAGTGGTTCTGAAGTCCAGGGACAGCCTGGCTTTCCTGGGAGACGTGGAGCTCAGTGAGGTCCCTGTAACAGACCTGGGCCTTCCAAATTACAGCCCTTAGCCCGACATGCCCACCAGGGATCCTTATATCCCAGTGGATTTGGAGCTAAGGGTCAAGAAGGACCTTGAAGAGGGTGATTGGGAAGATAATTCTTTCTGAACATTAGCCATCTGAGAGCAGAGCATAAGCCCACAACAGCTTATTGTTGGTTGTTTTATTTTGTTTGAGGCAGGGTCTCTCTCTGTAATGAAGGCAGTACTTGAACTCACTATATATTCAAGGCTGTCCTTAAACTCACAGTGATCCTCCTACTTCAGCCTCCCAAGTGCTGGGATTACAGGTGTGTGCCACTATGCCCAGCATATAACTGCTTATTGTAAGCAGTACATTTTCATTCATTGGGAACCTGAAGAGCAGTAATGGCCACTAGACATGAAGAGACTGGCTAGTAGTCCCTGTAGTCCTCCGGGGTCATCCCTATCCCCATCCTTGCATGTATAGATGTCAGGTCCAAGAAAATACTGGGGCTAGGGGAGTCAGTTGGTCCAGGAGACAAGCCTACCAGGCCCTCCTGCTCCCTTTTCCCCTTTGGCTTGCCTTGGGAGGCTCCAATGTCCTCTTTCTCTCCTACTCTCAGATAGCACACTTCTGCTGCTTTTCTCCTTCCTGTTGATCTTTACAGCACCTCTGTCCTGGTCCAGGGTGGTAGCTCTACTTACTGAGCCATGCCCAAGTGGCCTCCATTAGCTAGCAGCAGGGCCCAACCTGGAGTCAGCCTTCCTTCCAAAATTGTGGGAATTCATGCATCAGGGATTCTCTGGAGGTATAACATGTTCCCTGTCCCCTCTAACCTGGGGCCAACCCTTAACACTTCTTGGGACCCTTTGTCAAAGACCTAAAGGTGGTACAGAAGGGGGTTTCTCTGTCCGAAATGAATCCTCTAATTGGATTCCGCCTGTTTCTCTGCCCAGACCTGGTGGAGTGTGGGCCAAAAAGATAAAGGTTCTGACATATGCATTTGTAATAAGCACCTCCACATGGGTCAGACTTCACCCTCTACCCCTCTGCAGTGTTCTTCAAGAGCTGCCCAAACTCTGAACCCCAAGGGGCCCCCTAGTGGGCTGTCCCACCTTCCTAGAGCATTCATTTCCTCCCTGCTAGTTCCCACTGGGTTCACAGTGGTGACAAAACCAGACATTCTAAGAGTCAGGGATGCTTTGGCACAAAAATTTGGCCTTATCCAACTGAGTTCAGATCTGCCCTAGTAGATTTCTCAGTTTAGAACTGATTTCTATATGTGCTCATAGATCCTTCAAGCAGAGGAAAGCTGAATCACAATTTGGTGAATGGGAAACTGAGGAATCCAAGCTATATAGCCAGAAATTGGTGCAACTTGGATTCCAAATCAGACCTCATTTGTGATGAGGTTCTTTCTGAGAGAGCAGACTGCAGCGTTGGGGACAAGATTCCACTGGCCCTACTTGGTTCTCCCACCCAGGGCATTTCCAGGGCTCAGCCATCAGACCCAGGGCCTTCGTCCCTGTGCAATGGGCCTCCGTGAGGCAATGGCCCAGACCTCTTAGCCCAGCACCATGGTACAACTCCAAGAGCAGCCAAGGCCTGGGACCCTGCTGGGTGGTCCCTCACGGGTTGGAGGACTGAGCTCCCCTCTCCAGGTCCCTCCGCCAACGCATTCCAGGCTCCCCAAGCCCCTCCCCCAGCTCCTGGGCCTCCCAGCCCCCTTCCCCGCTGGCCCGGCCTCTGTCTGAATCTGCTTCTGATTCCCGCAGTGCAGACAAGGACCCCTCCCCTTTCCTCCCTCCCTCCTTCCCGGCTGGAGCAGCCCCGCCCCTAGTGGGGCTCGGGCTCGAGATTGCTGCGCCCCCCACCCCTTCCTGGCACAGCTCGCCTGCCCTTGCTGCAGCCGGGAGGAGGCTTCGGCCGGTGCGCCCCAGGCCTTGCCTGCCCTCAGCTCTTCCCCAGAGGCCAGGAGCCCTGCTTCTGGCCCACGGTGGGTGAGTGCGCTTGTGGGCAGCGGGTGGGGCCTCCCGGGCAGAGGCACCGGGAGTGAGGGCGACGCTTGTCAATGCTCCAGGCCCAGCAGGAGGACACGCCAGCATCTCCACAGAGAAGCTCCGCCTGGGGCAGCCCACAGCTGCTCCTGCCTCTGGGTTGGGGCCGCCTAAGGGCTCTGCTTGCACCACACTACGGGCCAGCGGGCAGAGTCTAGGACCAGCTCTCTCTCCTCGAGGGCAGAGTTGTAGGGCCCTGGCCAGCTGACTGACCTCCAGTACTCCAGTCATGTTTGGCTTGACCTGGGTGCTGCTGCTGGCCTCAGGCATGTTCTCCACTGCAATGAGCCTGGGGCCACTAGCGCCTACTGACCCCTGCTATGAGGAGGGGGGCGCACCCAGAGGCTGCATACCCGGCCTGGTGAACGCAGCCCTGGGCCGTGAGGTACTGGTGTCCAGCATGTGCGGGCAGCCGGCTACTTGGGCCTGTGACTCCTCAGACCCGCTGCAGGCACACCCTCCTGCTCTCCTGACACTGGCTGGGGGCTCAACCGGCTCTGTGTGCTGGCGCTCTGAAGTGCTGCAGCGAGTGCCCCTCAATGTGACTCTCACAGTGGCCCTGGGCAAAGCTTTTGAGTTAGTCTTCGTGAGCCTGCGTTTCTGCTCAGCTCCCCCAGCCTCGGTGGCCCTGCTAAAGTCCCAGGACCATGGCCACAGCTGGACTCCGCTGGGCTTCTTCTCCTCCCGCTGTAGCCTGGACTATGGGCGTCCACCTGCTTCATCGGATGGCCCTGCTGGCCCAGGGCCTGAAGCCCTGTGCTTCCCTGCACCCCAGGCCCACACTAATGGTGGTGGCCTTATGGCTTTCAGTGTACAGGATGGTAGCCCACCAGGCCTGGATCTGGACAGCAGCCCAGTGTTCCAAGACTGGGTGACCGCCACAGATATCCGCATATTGCTCACAAGGCCTACTATGCCAGGGGATACCAGGGACTTGGATGCCATAGTCCCTTACTCCTACTCAGCCACTGAATTGCAGGTGGGCGGGCGCTGCAAGTGCAATGGGCATGCTTCACGGTGCCTGCTGGATACTCAGGGCCACCTGATCTGCGACTGCCGACATGGCACGGAGGGCCCTGACTGCGGCCGCTGCAAGCCCTTCTACTGCGACAGGCCATGGCAGCGGGCTACGGCCAGGGAAGCCCACGCCTGCCTTGGTGAGGCCTTGGAGGGTGGCCTGGGGACCTCCGACCAGACAGGCCAGCCCCTGACCCATCCCTCCCTGCAGCTTGTTCCTGCAATGGCCATGCGCGCCGATGCCGTTTCAACATGGAGTTGTACCGTTTGTCTGGCCGGCGGAGTGGAGGTGTCTGCCTCAATTGCCGGCACAATACTGCTGGTCGTCACTGCCATTATTGCCGGGAGGGCTTCTATCGTGACCCAGGCCGTGCTCTGAATGACCGTCGTGCTTGCAGAGGTGAGCCTGCCACCTGCATGCTGTCATATACTCTGGTTTCCCAAAATCCTCTGACCAAGCCCTATCCATCTTTGCCCTCAGCCTGTGACTGTCACCCTGTTGGTGCTGCTGGCAAAACCTGCAACCAGACCACAGGCCAGTGCCCCTGTAAGGATGGTGTCACTGGCCTCACCTGTAACCGCTGTGCCCCTGGCTTCCAGCAGAGCCGCTCACCCGTGGCGCCCTGTGTTAGTGAGTGACCCTGCTTGTCTCAGCCAACTCAGCTCCTGGCTGTTGTCTGTCTGTCCCTTGAGGCCTGAAGATTGCCCTACATCCTCATTGCAGGCCATTTTCCCATCTTCTCTGTAGAAACTCCGGTCCCTGGACCCACTGAGGAGAACAGCCCTGTGGAGCCACAGGGTGAGTGGACAAAGGAACAGGGTCCCAGACTGGTATGATCTTTGGGGAGGGCGCTATAGGTTCAAGCAAAAGGAACAGGAGGGGGGGCCTGGGAATCTGCCAGCATCCTCCCTTCCTCCCTAGACTGCGAGTCCCACTGCAGACCCACCCAAGGCAGCTATCGAATCAGCCTGAAGAAGTTCTGCCGGAAGGACTATGGTAGGCTGCCCCAGGCCCTTCACCTTCTTTCCCCTCATTTTTCTCTACCCTTGCTGGGCCCCAAGATCCATCAGTCCCTCAGATCCCACTGTTATTGACCTTGCCCTTTCCCTTTGACCCAACTCAGTTTGTGTCCTCCGTGTACTGGGTGGGCGTCCTGTGTCCTCCCTGCAGGGCCCCAAGCTTGACCAGCTTTGCCTGAGCCTGCCCTCTTTCCCCCTCCTAACAGCTGTGCAGGTGGCAGTGAGCGCGCACGGCGAGGCACACGGCGCATGGACGCGCTTCCCTGTGGCAGTGCTTGCAGTGTTTCGGAGTGGCGAGGAGCGCGCTCGGCGCGGAAGCAACGCGCTCTGGGTGCCGGCTGGCGACGCGGCCTGCGGCTGCCCGCGCCTACTTCCCGGCCGCCGCTACCTGCTGTTAGGGAGCGGGCTGGGGGCTGCCGCTGGGGGCCGGGGACCTGGGCTCAGCGCTGCCCGTGGGAGTCTCGTATTGCCCTGGAGGGACGCGTGGACACGTCGTCTGCGAAGGCTGCAGCGGCGCGAGCGACGAGGGCGCTGCGGAGCGGCCTGAGCTCTTGGTGGAGCAGGAGTGGGGCACTGCTCCCACAAAGCGGCGCATGATCACCTGCGTACCGGACTGCTTTTTGTGTTGGGCGCGCAGCCATCTGGGCCCCCACATCCTCCCTTGGTGCCTCATAACTGGGTCACACAGAGATGAGTGATGGCTCAAACAGCTGCTGGGAGGTGCCTTGGGCAGCTGTAACTCCCAGAGGCTTCCATTATAAGCCATCCCCCACACACATTCACGTACACGCACTATCTGCGCTGTCCAAGGGACAACTCAGCATCAGATACCCTTATAAGGCTGAGTCTTTTTATGATGATGAGACCCCGCAAGGGTTTTGAGAACATCCAAGGGCCACTGTGATTGAAACCCCTGATGCTGTGACCGACAGAAAGCATTCTGACCTCCTCCAGAGCACTGAGGCCACCATGGACGCCTGTGGACTTCTCTGGGGTGGGTGACCCAACTCCGCTCCGAGTACTGAGACTTCCCTGCCTCTTGCAGAGGGCGCTGAACTCCAATGAGAGGTCCGTTGCCTCTGTCAAACTCTTGTTCTCACGTTGCTCTGATTAGTCTGCCAGTCAGGTATCCAGGTCCCAGTCTCTGGTCTTCGCACAGCTAACGCTGTCTGCTGCGTCTCCGAGCCTTGGCTTTAGGACTCCAATAACTAGGACCCCGCCCCGCAGGCCTCCACGTTCTCCTTCGCTTTCTCTAGATAGGACGTCGCGGATGATGCACGGTCAAGGTCCACCCGTGACCTTGGCGGATGGCGACTCCGGCCGGCAGCTGTCCGGACTCTGGATGCTCGAGGTGCCGCCTCATTGAGCTCGTTCCCTGCCCGCCGCATAAGCCCCCGCCCCTGCGCGAGATACCGCTGTACCGCGGGCTCTTGCTATAGCTTTGGCCGCCTTCGAGGGCCAGTGCGCATGCCCAGAGCCGGCTAGGCTGAAACGCGGGGCGCTCGAGGTGGGCGGCCGGCGGCGCGTGCTCGGCAGGGGCGTGGCCGCCTATGCGCGTGCGCAGAAGGACGGGCACTGTGCGGCAAGCTGAGGAGAGCGGCGCGGCGCGTGGAGGTGGGTGCGTGGAGGGAAGGCGGGGGCGTGGCGGTCGGGTGCGGGGTCAGTGGGGCACCGCTGTCATCGCGGTGGGGCCCGCAGAGCGAACTGTGCTATGGGCCTTAGCCGCGGCGTCGCGCGAGTCGGAGGGTTTCGGGAGCCCGGCGCTGCCCAGAGGTTGTGACGCGGGCCCAGGAGTCAGACCCCCACCCTCCGACTGGCCAGTTCGCCCCCCACCCGCCCCACCGCCGCGGCTCTCCCGGCCCAGGGCGAGGTGTCGTCGGAAAGAATTGTCGTTTTGTCATTCTTTCCTTGGGGCATTTTCCACTTCTACGGGGTAGGAAGTCCTCTTCTGGACTTGGTCTGATACATTCTGCCCTTGGAGACTTAAAGCTCTGAGCCCATCACTTGCCCAGCATGGCATCCTTCTTTACCTGCCTGACGCCTAGGTTTCTTCTCAGCCTCGGAGACGAGTCTGGCAGGTACCTCATGTCTGACCATCCTGTTAGGTGGCAGCTCTCTCCTTAAAACCAGGCCCTGGGAAGTAGGAACAAGGACCCTGACCCTGCGATCTCCAACCTGTGGAGGTTACCCTACAGTCAGGGATACTGATAGCTTGACCATGGAATCCTTTGTTATCAAGTGCTGTGTGGAAACAGTTGTGCTCTAGGCCTCCTGGATGAGGACTTGCTGGCCTGATATTAAGGGTCAAAGGTTGCCTAAATAATCTGGATCATATGCAAACACAAGCTGGCTGTTAGTGTTTGTGGTGGTGTTGGTGTTATTGTCTTTTCCCAGCAGCTTATCCTTAGCAGGAATCTAGGAAGGCTAGAAATCTGCCTGACCTCCCAGGGTGAATGAAGACACTTATGCTGTGTGTTTGCTCCAGAGTCAGCAGATGACTCTCAGAAATTTGCAGAACTATCCCATAATGTCATGAGGTGCCATTTCATCCATTTGAGGGCAAAGAAGAGCTCCATTTTCAAGCTCTCCCCAGCACACAGTAGACACCCGTAAATGTTTGCTCAGTTGCTTTGAAGATAAGTAAATTCTTTCACTTTAAGGAGGAGACCAACCCAGATAAGAAACGATCAAGAAACCTCAAAGCTGTTACAGTTACTGTTCATAGCTGGGATATAACTTCTGCATGTGCTTCCTTTTATTCTGAACGCTGATCCTTGCCTAATCCCTTCTGCACTAAGATAAAGCCTTTATGGAAAGTACTAGGCAGCAAGTGTTCTATTTAGAATTCTGTCTTAGTCTGTGAGCAGGGCTGGAACCACATCCTGACCTCTTTTGTTCCCCTTTTTCCTGGCATGGGGCGGGCCAGAGGATCTTTCAGTGGTTGTCAAAACCAAAGTGGTGTTATCAGAGTGATGGATGTGAACTAGTAAACTAGTACAGTAGCATTCAACTGGATTAAGGGTGACTTGGAATGCAGAAATAACAACGGCAGAATTTTCATGACAATAATAAACCCTCCGTGTCTGCAAATTCACCTGTAGATGGGCCTTGCTAGCAGTCCCTAATCTTGTCTACCTGGACTTCTAGCAGGTCATAATGTCCTTGGGCATGCAGTGTTGCTCCTAATCCTCATTAGAGACTGAGCCAACCTCAGAAGACATATTTAAGTGTTTACTTTTGGATGGCTTCTGGTTTAAAGTACATAGGACAATGAGAAAAAAGCACTTAACATTTACCCTGTTCAATGTTTTACCTGTTTCAACATTGAACATACCTTCTCTGTTGTGACAACTCTGTGAATGGAAGAAATAAACCCTTTTCAAGGGCCAGGGATTTAGCCTAGTGGCATAAGCACCTGCCTGGCAAGTGTGAGGTCATGAGTTTGATCCCTGGTACAAAAAAAAAAAAAAATTGCTGGGTATGGTAGTGCGTGCCTGTAATCCCAGTCCTTAGTAGACTGAGGCAGGAGGATGATTGCAAGTTTGAGACCAGCCTGGGCTACAAAGTGAGTGCAAGGCTAACCTGAACTGCATAGTAAGACCCTGTCCAAAAAGACAAAAAAAAACAAAAAAAAAAAACAAAAAAAACTTTTTCAATTTGAAGCAGCAGTTTCAATGGCTGCAGCATCAACTTCTAAATGGAGATAATATCAAAGAAATAGAACCTTGGGCTTATTACTGAGAACCAGCCTAAATTCATTATCTGGTGAGTTTCTTTGTTCTTTCAATGTGGGTTTATTGAATTTACATTTCATATAAGGAAAAGGCACTGTGCTAGACACAGTGGTGAGTGTGATTTGCTCTTGGCCTTGAGGGAGTTTAAAGTGCAGTGAGAAAACAGGTGTAGTGATTGATGCCTCCCAAAAAGGTGGAAAGAATTTGCTGCATGCACAAATGATCATTATCCAGACTTTGTGTATAGAGAAGGGTGTAGAAATTCAGAAAAAGTCTCGAGATTCATTTTGAAGAATGGTCAGGAGAGCCGAGAACATGTGAGGAAAAGAAACTGAGCAGAGGGACAACATGTATTTAGATTTTTTTGTTTATTTATTTATTTATTTTATTTTATTTTATTTATTTTTTTTTTGAGATAGGATCTCAATATGTAGACCAGGCTGGCCTTGAAGTCTTTCCTGAGTGATGGGATTATAGGCATGTGCTGTTGGGAAAGGGGCAGTGAGTACCTCTAGGTGTCTGAGGGAAGACAGGAAAGGGAAGATAGGAAGCTGGCTTGGCAGCAGACTGGGAAAGGCCTTAAGTGCCAGGCCCAAGAATTTGAATTTTACCTTCAGAGTGATGGGAATCTCCAGAGGAGCACAGCTTGATAGTGATCTGATCAGATTTGTGTTTGCTGAGGATGAAAGATGGCTGTGACAGGCTAGTGAAAGGCTACACTGAGCCTAGGGGTTAGTTGAGAGCCCTCTGGCCCACACAGATACATAAGGACAGAAAAGACAGCAAGACTGTGAGACAAGTGGCTGCCAGGATGGGAAGAGCTGAGGAGGAAGACACAGTGGCGATATTCCAGGACTGGATAACTAGCAGCTCAGTGCCACAGTACACACAGAGTTTGTGGGAAAGGAACAGGCCTGGGGAAGACTCCGGGCTGAGTTTGGAGAGGCCAGCTAGGCAGCTATGCATGGGCTAGAGGGTATTTGGGGAACTTTCCTGTGTTGTAGTGTTAAAGCTGGGGACTAGGTTGGATTTTATCAGGAGAATATATAGAGGGGCAAAAAGAAGGCTGTCCCTACACACTCCTAGTATCACGTCCTTAAGGCTACAGAAGACTTGTAAGTAACCCATTGCCTTGTTAGCAGATGGGAATAGATTAGAGAACTTTATTTCTGTTTCAGAGGACTCGTTTGCTTATTAAAGTAAAATGTGGTTGTCAGATACTAAAGGTGTAAACCACGGTTCCACTGTTCTTCCAGGAGCCTTTTTGTGTCAATTTTCTGTTTGCCTTTTGGGGTACCTCCAGGTTGGTAGAGACTTATCTCAAAAACCTCATTTACCTCTAGACTGCTGGTTAGTTTTCCAAAAGTGTTTTCAGATGAGAACTCTGGAAAAAAGCATCTCATCCCAAAGATCAGTGATAGAAGAATTTTCAGAATTATTCTACTTTCTCTCCAGAACCTTGGTTTCTCATCAGGCAAGACTTAGGAAGAAATTAACTAAGGGTACAGAGACCAAACATCTACTAATCCTTTCCCCAATCTTTCTCCCACACAGAGAGCCTGCATTGGCAAGGCTTAGGAAAAACTGATACTGCCAAAGGAGTCTTTATCTACCCACTGCCCTCTTGTACTCCCCATAATGGTGACTGGATATCTGATGAGTTTGTGAGCAAGTATCTTTGTCCCTCATATAGGAGCATGTGGCTGTTCAGCCTTAGCTCTGACTTGTGGGTTGTGTGTAAGCAGTGGTAGCCTCCCTCCAGTCACCCTGATGTTATCCAGTCACCCTGTGACTGGATATCTGATGAGTTTGTGAGCAAGTATCTTTGTCCCTCATATAGGAGCATGTGGCTGTTCAGCCTTAGCTCTGACTTGTGGGTTGTGTGTAAGCAGTGGTAGCCTCCCTCCAGTCACCCTGATGTTATGCACATTCACATTTTCTCTGTCTGTCTCTCTGTCTCTCTCTCCCTATCTTCCTCTTTTTCCTTTCACTTCTGCCCTCCCCTTCTCTTTCTTCCCTCTCCCCTTCTCTGTCTCTTCCTCCTTAAAATGATTAAATTTGCATACTCCATCCTGTGTGGGTGGTGATCCCCCTTCTTTCCTTGCAGTACTGGAGACTGAACCCAGGGACTTGCACATGCTAGGCAAGTTACTTTTCCACAGAAGTAAATCCCAAACCCTTATTATCTTGAGACAGGTTCTCACCAAATTCCCCAGTTTGGCCTCAAATTTGAGGTCATCTTGCCTCTGCCTAACAAATAGCTGTGATTATAGCCATGTGTCACCATACCTGCCATGGCATGCTCTCTCACAGGTGATGGAATAAGGCTGTACATGACTTGGGGTGTTTCCCTTAATCTGAAACTGTGTGTCTTACCTGTTACAGTTTTAATTATAAATTAAGCTCAGGATTTCAGATATTCTCAGGAGAGTATATGGAATGAGGAAAAGAAAGCTGTACCTGGAGAATCTTAATGGCATGTCTTCAAGGCAGAAAGCCTGTTGGTAGCCCATTGCCTTGTTGGTGGGCACTCTCAGAGATTGTTTACTGATGGCTATTCTGTTACCAATAAAAAAAAAAGTCAACTGTTCTAAGTGTACTTCATTGTCTGGATCCCACCAAAAGCCCCCCTCAGCACTTCCTTGAGTTTTTTGGTTCTCGGTAATTCCCCTCCATGGTTTATTCCCAGCATAGCTCCTTCCAAGAATCTATCCTTTGTATCTTTGAAAGTTATGAGCTTTAAAAGAATGGAGGACTGGCAGTAACTTCTACCTTGGTGTCTCTGCCTCACTCCCTGCATGCTTGGGCACTATACATTGTTTGGCAGCCCAGTGAATCTCAGGCCTTTAGCTTCTGAACTGGGCTATACCACCGTCGTTTAGTCTGAGCCACAAAAAATTATTCACTGTCTTGCTTTCATCTCATACAACTCCCATACTCTAAGCAGGCTGTGTTCTTTGTGGCCCTGTCCTTTGCCCACACTGTCTCTGCTGCTATCTGGGACTAAAGTCTTCTCACCCTGCAAGACTCAGCTGAGGCAGGCATTGGCTCTAGGAAGCCTTCCCTGGGTCCTTTTTCTTCATGGGCATGGTGGGTGGGGAGAGACACCCTATGCTTTTCAGTTTTAGCACCTAAACCTGAATTGCCATAATCAATATGTTGCCCTGAGCCATCACTCATTGAAAGCTAGGGCAAGGCCTTGCTTACCTTTTTCTCCTCTAGCACTTGGTACCTTGGCAATGTAGGAAGTGTCTTAAACCTTTTTTTTTTTTTTTTTTTTTGGTCTTTTTTGTCTTTTTGAGACAGGGTATCTCTATGTGGTTCAGGCTGGCCTTGGACTCACTTTGTAGCCCAGGATGGTCTCAAATTTGCAATGACCCTCCTGCCTCAACCTCCCAAGTGCTGAGATTACAGGAGTATGCCACCATGCACGGCTTTTAAATCCCTTTAAAAATGATTAAACCTAAACTGGGCATGGTGGCTGTTGCCTGTAATCCCGGTACTCGGGAGGCTGAGGCAGGAAGACGTTGCAAGTTTGAGACCAGCCTGGGCTACAAAATGAGCTCAAGGCCGGCCTGAGCTGTATAACGAGACCCTATCTCAAAAAGACCAAAAAACAAAAAATAAACAAAACCAAAAAAAGAGAAAAGAAAGATTAAGCCTGTACAACTCCCTATCATGTGGCTTGGTTATATTATTTGGTGTGAAAATGCTTGCTAAGAACCTCTCATGTTCCTGGCCTCCCAAGGCACACTGCAGTGGTACTGAATTCTCTTCTTCATGTCCTGGGGGCTGGGGGTAGGTGTTTTTCTTGACCTGTTATTGGAAAGACTCTTTGAACTCAGAAGGTAAAGATGCTGAATTAGCAGAGATTTATTATTGCTCTAGCCCCTGCCTGTGGGGGCCAGGCTAGGCTAGAGAAAGGTGTCTAGCTAAGCAAGGGTAGAAAACGATTTGGAATGGCTAGCTGAGCTTAAGATGCAAAGTGTTCACCTAGGATCCCATGTGTAGGCTCAGGTGCCACACCTCAGACTTGGATCTGAACAGCCAGCCGGCAAGCAAGTCAGCTGGCCAAGGGTGCTATGACTAATACCTCCTTAATGGTTATATCCCTGTTGTACCTGGCAGGTGCCTGCCATTGTGTATCACCAGCAAAGTGCCCACTATCAAGTTCCCCATAACTAGCTACTTGGTAGTCACAGTGTTGAGCCAGGCACCATTAACATTTGAAAAATTCCTGGGTGCTGTTTCAGGACTAAGGCAGGCACCCCTTCCAGTCATGCAAAGTCGCCTATGGGGTAGGTTACTGCCTAGCACAAGGTGGCTAAGTCTCCTTGTTTTTCTGCGTTCAGAAGTAAATTTTCACCTTGGGCCTAAGTGGTTCACAATTATTCTTGAGTTCCCACCCATTTTTTTCTCTTGTTTTTTCCCTTCCCAGGGCACATAGGGTATAGTGTGACATTGTGTGTGGAAGCCACAATCTAGTGAGAAAGTCAGATGTATAAGCCATGACATTAAGCTGAGGCTTGATGCTCCAACAAGATGACTCCTTTCAAGGAGGTGGCTGAAGGGCTGTGGAGAGCATTGTTTGGAGCATGTATATGAAAACAAGGGGATCACTCTCCTCTTCAGCAAAAGGACAGTCCCTCAGTGTAGCATGGGATTGTAGTTGGTACTGTGTAGTCAGAGCTCCCGAAACTATCCTGGGTCTAGGAGGGGCTGTCAGTGGTAGGGAACATATGGCATGAGTGTTGCAGTGGGCTGCTTGTTGTCATTAAAAGGTCTAAAAGTTTCACCATCACTGGGCCAGGTCTTGAAGGGTGGGGAAGAAAGGATCTCAGTTAGAAGACTGACAAATTAAACCCTAAACTGGGCAAAAGCACTGGGAGTCAGAGCCAAATTGCGCTGGATGCACATGGAGGATGAAGGTGCAAGATGTCTAGGATGGGCCTGGGAAGCACCTGGAGGTATAGGACCTGAACCTCATGGGGTTCTTTGTGTAGAGGCTGGATTGAAAAGAATGATGTTGAAGGAACATGAGAAGAATCATAGCCAGAATAGTGAGGAGAATCCAGGAAGTGGGTTGCATGTCCTTCAGGGAGCAAGATAAGGGCCCAGTATCTATTACATCTGGCAGCCAGGCAGTAACATCCTAGAGGTGGGAGGGATGGTGGCAGCCAAGTGCAGCCTGCTATTGCAAAAACTGAACTGAAAGGAAAATGTAGGAGAGGCAGAGCTGGAATTGAGCCTCAGGGTCTCTGCTTTGGGGCCTGCCTGAAACAACCAAAAGGGAGCATTAAATATATAGGGGATCAAGATCTCCGGGAGATGAGATCATAACTGAGGTAGGGGCATGGAACTTGAATCCTTGGCAGCATGCGCATGGATGCAGATAAATGGCTTAACTTGGGAGGAAAGGAAGCTTTTGCCTGATACAACCCCATCTTCTCAGAGGAGAGTGGGAGGGTGAAGCTATGAACCAGGTCTTGGAACAGGGGAGGGTGTTGGAGTCCAGCTGGAAAAGCCTGCCAGGTAGCATTGGGAGTTGGGCATGCTTGGGTCCCCTGAGTAGATAGCTTTGAAACACCTCACTACCACCACCACTGATCATGCAGGCAAGGAAAAGTATGCTGCATCCTGGCTTCCTCATGCTGCCCAGCATAGGATGGGTGGAAGTTGAACCTTGATGTAATTGGACTAGGCTGAGCTTGGAGGAGTGAAGCAAGAGGCTGTAGTCTGGGATTAGGGGTACAGGATAGGACGAGAGATGTGCCGTTTAGGACAGTGACCTAATAGGCTCTGTTTATGAGTTTTCAACCAAGGTGGAACAGGTTTCTAGATGAATTAGATGTGAATAAAAAGGTAGAATGTAGCCAGCTGTGGTGCCATACATCTGTAATTCCATGTATTTGAGAGCCTGAGACAAGAGAAACACAAATTCAAGGCTAGTCTGGGAAATTTAGTGAGCCTTTGTCTGAAAATAAATAAGGACTAGTGATGTAGCTCAGTTGTAGAGTGTCTGCCTAGCATGCATGAGGTTCTAGGTTCAGTTTCATAGTACTACACACAAAGTAAAGGCTTTTAAAGTAAGGCGGATGATTTGGTTACTTTTCTCTCATTGCTGAGACAAAATATGCAATGCTCAAAATAAAAGAGGGAAGGATTTATTTGGCTCACAGTTTGTGGAGCTTTCAGTGCTAATCAGCTGGCTCCAAGGCAGGGTGGCATGCCAGACAGGCAACAGTTCATGGTGGCAAAAGACAGCAAAAACAAGAGCAAAAAATGAGGAACACAAGAGAGGACTCTGTCCATTATATTGTATGCAGACTACCCACCCTAGAGGGAATGTAGCACTCAACACCTATAATCCTAGCATTGGATCATGAATTAATCACAAACTCTGGAAATCCGCCCCCATGACTACATGAGGCTTTGGGCTACATCCACACACATACCATAACTGGGAGTGAGACTAGGAGTGGTGGCATACATCTGTAATCTCAGAGGCCAAGACAGGAAGATTGAAAGTTTGAGCCCACCTGAGCAACTTAGTGACTTAGAACCTGTCTCCAAATAAAATTTAAAAAGGGCTGGGGATGTGAAGGCCCTGGGTTCGATTTACTTGTTTGTTTGTTTGTTTGTGGGAATCAAACTGAGGACCTTGCACTTGCCAGGCAGGTACTTGTACTGCTAGCTATATTCCCAGTCCCCTGGGTTCAAGCTAGGGAGTTGTATCTTGAGTCAGGGCTGCCTCATGGGGGAATCCTGTTTAGGAGGTGGTACCAGGAAGGCTGAGGAGGGTAGGAGAAAGGGTAATTTCAGGTAATTTCAGGTAGAAGTTGAGAATGTGGTGGGGAAGGGTGTTTGCTACGGCAAGTTCCAGAGTAAGAAGAGGTGAGAATATGGGTCCAGGGGCTAAAAACCAGAGTCATAAGGTAAAAGAGTATGAAGAAGACCAATGAATGCACCCTGGTTAATGACAGTGTTACCTATCATTGACTGGTCATTCTGTAGCCCAATTATCAGCCTTCTGGCAGCCTAGAGAGGTTGGACCTTCAGGGAAGTATTTTCACAATATACCCATAAGGATCATCTTCCACCCAGCATTCTACAAAGGAAGGCCCAAAGAGACCCCCGCTATACATGCAGTGGGCCAGCAGTGGTCAGCCTACCCCCATGGTCCTCTGAGCTGAATGATTCTGATTGCTGCTGCCTCTGTATCCACATTCCAAGCTGCCAGTGGACAGATGTTTCTATAATGAAAGCTTGATTGTGTTTCCTTACCCCAATAACCTGGTGGTACCCCATGTCCAGTGGGATGAGGTTGGAGCCCCTCGTGGGGCAGGGGCCTTTGTGATTTGCCCCACACCCACATTCCCAGGATAAATTAGCTGCTGTATTTATCCAAATACAGCAAGTCTTTCCATGTTGATCCTTCACCTGGAGTGTCTACCCTACTCCCAGGCCCCGGGGGAATTCAGTTCCCTCCAAGAAGGGCCTTGGAAGCTCCTTAATCTCCCCTAGGTGTGGCCTAATATCCCCTCTGTTATCTCTTTGTCTTCAAATGTGTTTACAAATCTCTTTTCTACTTGAACTGCCAAGTATCTTATTTCTATATCTGTTTTACCTACCCAGTGCCAGAGACTTAATAGGCATTCAACAGAGGGCTCTAGAAAAAAATGGATGCAATGGGGTAGACAGATTAGACCAGGGGTCCCTTTCTTTCAAGGACCGTGCTGTACTGTTTTGTTCTCAAGACTCAGGCCTGAGGAAGAGGATGCACATGCATCCTACTCTAGGCCTCTGCTTAGGATTCCTGACCATGTCTGGGAGGTTATATCTCTAGAGTATGTGAAACTTTCTTGGGAATTGGATGTGGTATACCCTTGCCCTCTCCCCAGTACGTGAATGGAACGATAGGGGTTTCTTGAGGAAGTTAGAATTGAGAGGGCTTGCTTGTCACTGACCTTGACTGTTAACAGCTACCTAACCCCTCATCTCTGCCATCTGTGTCCAGACCTAAACCCTGATCCCTTCTGGCTGTCTAGTGTGTTCCATCAGCCCTTCTGTCCTCCCCATTAAGGGCAGATGTGCCTCTGGATATCCCCTGCCTGCCTGCTCTCTAGCCTATCCACCCTTCCATATCAAACATGCCCTCTTCTGCCATTACCCACTTTGCCCCTGCCTCAGGTATCCTAGCACTGTGAACATTTCCTTACCAAGTAATCACTATGGCCTCCTCATTCCTAGATGGTATACTCTAAGGCTAGAATGGTGCTTAGCAGCTCTGCCATCCATACCTGTGGTCTGGCAGGTATGGTTGGTGCCCAGCAGATATCAAGGGATTAGTGAGTTCTGCCATTTCTCCTTAGCTGTCTGTGGACTCCACCTCACTATGACCAAGGCTTTTTCCTCTTTTGTCCATAGCATTTAGCAAGGTTGAAGAAGTACATGAAGTGTACCTATGCTTTGAATCCCATCAGGAGAACCCACTTGTGAGTGGCATGCATTTCTCTCTCATATGAAGTCCCCATAGCCACAGCTCTTCACTGCCCCTCCTTTCTGTTGTCCAGTTGTTGCCACTGAGTTCTGCTGGATGTGGAAGTTCCCCACGTGCTTGTGCTGGAACTCTAGCCTCACTACTTACTTCTTCATTCTTCCTGCCTGCCTGCTGTCCTGTTCCCAGGAATGCATGTGGGGATCATTCAGGCTATAGAGGAAGCACTGAGCTGAGCAGCAGCTGATGCCCCTACCTATTCTGTAGCAGTGACTAAGGTCAACCAGGAAAGCCCCAGTTAATTTGTTTTGGGCCTGAGAGGTCCTGTGGCTAGGAGCTGTATGGCAGGCTGCTGCTGGCTAGGGTCACTGGCTTTTCAAACTACAGTTCTAGTGAGTACCAGCCTGTTTCCTGCTAAGCTGGCTATGCCTGATAAGACTGTGGTTGATCCTCAGCAGTGTTTGGATGCATTGGGGGACCTCCTATGCTTCACTGCCAGGGAAACACTATGCTATAACCCCTACTGTGCCCTGCCCCCAGCCTGATTCACTATAGCATTTGCTTGAGAAGCATCTAATTGAAACTGGCACCTGATGCTCCAAGATGGTGCTTTCTTGGGCTGAAATTCTCTCTTCTCTGTTCCTCAAGCGAGAGTCCTTGAGTGACATGGTCTCTGCTCCACCACCATTAGACCTCTCTGTTGGCTGGAATCAAACTATAAGCAGTCTCTAGGCATCACCCCATTTTCACTCTCCCTGGTGTGCCAGCCCCCTTAAGTCTCAGCTAGATTCTGCCATCTTCTCCTCAGGTCTTTGACAGTCATTAGGGGAATTTTTCTAAATACAGGTTGGAGGTATCACCTGCTAATCCTGCCTCCTGCTTCTCATTTCTCCTCGAGTCTCTAGACATTGCCTAACTTGCTGCTTCCTCTCCTCCCTTTCCTACTGCAATGGTGTTTCTTCATGCTCCGTTCCATATGCATACCAGGCTGATGCCCTATGTTTATAGGTTAGGATACTGTCACCTTTGTGATGCTTGGGCACTAGGTCAATGCCCTTCCTTAGTGTTTTCCAGTACCCTGCCTGGATGTTTACTACACTTCTTACTGAATTTGTGGTTTTGGTTCTCTTTTGGAGCTTTCTTCACCTTTTATTTTTGTTGTTGTCGTTTTTGTTTGTTTTTTGAGAAAGTCTCTTATATGGAGTTCTGACTGACCTTGAATTCACTGTGTACCCCAGGCTGACCTGGATATTCATGGTGATCCTCCTGCCTCAGCCTCCCAAGTATTGGGATTACAGGTGTGTGTCACCATACCTGGATGTCTTTACTGCCTTATTGCTAGGGCTCAACTTGGGTCTGGCACAGAAGAGTCAACTTGGTAGAAGTCTATGGAATGATAAAAAATTTGGCCCAAAGGGGGACATGATTATTGCTGCCTCCTCTGTTCCCTGTGACCTGCAACAACGAAGGAATGCTCAGTGCCCAGTGTTGGCAGATGTTAAAATGTAATCACCAAAGCTAAATGTGTGGTTCTATTTCTGTCACATGAGAAAGACAGTTTGTATTTAAATCCAACTGGGAAAATCATGTTCTTCATTTAAAGTGAAAAATACCCAGGTCCTATGACTCCCTGCCCCTGAAGCAGTGTTTTGGGACAGCTTTCTGCCATTGACAAGCAAGTCCCAAACTTGTCAAGGAGGCATTGGAAAAAGGCTGACTATCTATTGTGACCTGTACCTTGGAGGGAAACTGTAGCAATGGAAGGGGGTTGTGGATCCTAGAGGGTCCAGCAGACCAGGGTGGCCCTCCCTGTGCATTGGGACCCTCTAACACCTGTTTGCATCCTAGGTTCCTTATATGTAAAGTGAAGCAAATCCCTGTATCATCAGACTGTCCTCACCATTAAATGAGATGGGCTATGAAGCCAAATCTCTGGACCGTGAATTGCAGTAAGATTTGTCCTATAGCTACCAAGGATGGGGTTGACATGGGGTCTGGCACTAGCTGCTTGGTCCTGGTGTCTCCTGCCACATTCACTTTAAACTCCTCCCACTCTTTGTTGTTGTCTATGCCTACTGGGGAGGAGGCCTTGGTAGAGCCTCCTCCCCAGCTGCTCCTGGCAGCCTTCTTCTGCTGGGTACACAGCAGGGATTCCCTGTGGAAGATAGATATGGCATTTATTTGAGTTGCTGTAAGAGATTTGGTGCTGAAGTGTCTCACAGGACTTACCTGAAGAAGTTGTGTGGCTGTTCTCCTGGAGCTGTTAAGGGGCCTCTAAGGCTTTGGTCTTACTCTTGCAGACAAAGGACAGTGCACCATGGCCTGAGGGCACAGTGGTTCTGTGACAATTGAACAGCATTACCTAGAAGTCTCTCAACATGGCAACATAATGTTTTGGGGAAGTAAAAGTCACTTGTTTGTACCTACAACTGACCCCCCCCTTAAGAAATACTTGCGTTCTAGCTTCAAGTATCCTGAACTCTCAAATAGGCATGTGTTGGTGAGGAAACAGCTATGAAGATCACTGAAAAAGATTTATAGGTGGGAGAAAGAGGAAGCACAGGGTAGGGGGAGAGAAATATGGCAGTTAAAAGGGGCAAAGAGGCAGTTGGGGATCATTACAGGAATGCAAAGTAATGCTGTACCCTGCCTGCCCAGAGGCTTCCTGAACTGTACTACTCTGCTGGATGCTCTGGCCTTAGCCTATAGGAATCATCACTCTCAGACATTCCTGAGCAACTATGGAGTGCCAGACCCAGGACCCTGAGGAGCAGTCACAATGGGAAAACCCTGAGGACCTCTGAGCTTCCCTGTCATTGCCAAGCTCCAAGACTGAGGCAGGAGGATCACTGTGAGTTTGAGGCCAGCCTGGGGTACATAGTGAGTTAAAGACTAGTCCAGGGCTGGGGATTTAGCTCAGTGGCATAAGCACCTGCCTGGCAAGTGTGAGGTCATGAGTTCGATCCCTGGTACCAAAAAAAAAAAAAAAACTAGTCCGAACTATGTAACAAGACCCTGTCTCAAAAGACGAAAAAATGAACAACAACAAAACAAAAAAACCCCACTTAAATTAGGTCACACTCTTCCCTGCTTCACACCCTGCTTAGAGTAAAAGCCAGACTCCTCTGATGCATGTGCCTGGGCCTCTAAGGCACTGCCTTGCTGCTCTTACATTTATCCCAGAGTTCTGGCCATGCTTTCCCTGGACTTCATTGCTGCCTTAGAACCCTTATACTTGCTCTTTTGTCTGTCCCCAGCACTCTCTTTAACCCTTCTGGCTTCTTGTTGCTTTTCTCTCCTGACTTACATTTCATCTCTTGGGTCTGTCAGTACCCCGTAGACCCCTTGTAAGTAGCCCCCACTCTCTGAAACTATCAATACTATAATTTGTGAGGGTATTTATTTATTTATTTATTGGTACTGGGAATTGAACTCAGAACCTTGTGCTTAGCAGCCAGGCACTGTGTCACTGAGATAAATCCCTGGGCCTTTTTTGTCTTTTTGATACAGGGTTTCACTGTGCAATTCAGGCTGGCCTTGACTTAAGTAATTTTGTAGCCCAGGCTAGCCTTGAACTCAATAGCAGTCCTCCTGCCTCATCCTCCTGAGTGCTGGGATTATAAGCATATGCTACCACAACCGGTTTAGTTTATGAGTTTTAACAGTGCATCAAGTAGAATTTTATCTACCTTCCTGAAATTGACAGTGAAGCTCAGATTTCAGAATAGAGATCAGGGTGCTTCACCCACTCTAAATTTAGAGAGTTACAGGTAACTAGGGCCAGACAGAGGTGCCACTCTGCTGAGCCAGCCTTGTCCTTCCTTCCTCCACTTTGAATTTGAGGCTGGGGCAGGGAGAAAGGACTTTAGGTCACTGCAGTATTTGTGGTCGAGGGAGAGTATTTTCTCAAAAGAACTGTCTCACAGCTGGTAAAGGTACTGTTCTGCTGTGTGGCCCCAAAAAAGGGCAGAGAATGGGATGTACTGTGTGTATTGTGTCACTTTAATATTACTTGCACCCAACTCAGGAGGCCCACAATCAGAGCTGAACCCATAGGTGTAGCCTGTGGACTAGTCTGTGAGGGTTGTGTATTACTTATTAGATGTATTTTACAGACAAGGCTACTGCAATTTGAATACAATTTATAGCTTGTCTGAGGTTCACACAAACAAGTGGCAAAGCTGGACTTTGAAACCAGGCCTGTCTAACTTCACAGTTCTCCATAGTAGCTTCCTGCTTGCTTGCTTTCCCTCTGGCTACATGGGTAGGCTCCAGGCAGGCACCTTTGTTAGGAGCTGGTGGAACAGGGAAAACCTTGCCTGCTGTGGAGGAGCAGGTATGGTGTGTAACCTTGTGCAACAACAGCAAGCTAGGTGGGCCATCAGAAAAAAGTCACTTCACCTACAAAGACTTGCTGTCTTGGGCTGGGGGTACAATGTAGTGATAGAGTACATGTTACTTGCTTAACATGTAGGAAACCCTGAATTTGATCCCCAGCAATGCCAAAAAACCTCCAAAGTGTAGTGCACAATCCTGGCTCATTTTGTATTTTTGATGATTTCCCTACCTGTTTTTACTTCCCTATACCAATGACCAGTTTATAAAAGATCTTCATAATTGTGTATATATAAATGCAAGAAAAAGGTTTCAAAGTATTTGTGGTGGTTATCTTTCAATAGAAGGGGGATAAGACTAGAGATGTGCAGGTTGGGGATTTAGTTCAGTGGTGCAGTGCCTGCCTGGCAGGTGTGTGGCCCAGAGTTTGATTCATGGTACCAAAAAAAGGAAGAAAAAAAAGTTTTTAAAACACTAGAAGGGGGTGATTTTTTTGGGGGGGGAGGGGTGATTTTTTTTTTTTTTTTTTTTTTTTTGAGACAGGGCCTTGCTGTGTGATTTAGGCTGGCCGTGAACTTACTATGTAGCCCAGGCTGGCGTGGAACTCTCAGTAGTCATCCTGCCTCAGACTCCTGATGCTCGAATTACAAGCATGCACCACTATGCCAGTTAGAGGGGTTATTTAAATAGAATTCCACAGAGTTTTATTCTGCAATTTGGTCTTACCTGACATTTTATGATTATGCATTCACATAATAATAAAATGTTTTTTAACTGTCTATAAGAACATGCTTATAATCCCAGCACTTAGGGAGGCTAAAGCAGGAGGATCACTACAAGTTCAAGGCCAGCCTAAATCACAGAGCAAGGCCAGCCCAAACTGTGTAAGAAGATACTGTCTCAAAAAATATATATATAAAAAAATAAGGGAACCACCCTGGGTTTATTTTTAATAAATGCCTTGAAGAAGTCAGCCCAAGACTTGTTTGAGGGCCCCAGATACATCCTGCCTTCGTTTTGGGTAGGAGTCTCCTTGACTCCTCCCTCTGAATGTGGCATGTCCCTAGACCTCTTGTCGGAGCAAACATTGTTCTTTATTCTGCTTCTCTTTGAAGGAACTCTTTACGAAGTGTAACTACTTTTAAAGTTTTTAGTTTAATATTCAACCTGAATCTGGGCCAGTCAACTGAAGGTTGGTAGTACTCTGTTCAGCTCTCATTATGTTTATAAATATGCTTATTATGCTGAGAAGGAGCCAGTTCTTTTCACCCAGACAAGATGGGCCTGGAGTTGCTTCAGAAGTTTATGAGCTGAGAGCTCAGAATAGGTAACTATTGATAACTGGAGAATGGAAAACTGTGCAGTGTAACCTGGCCACAGCCATGGGGATGCCAGTGGGCCTGTTGATGCACCCTTCAGAGCTAGGGAAGTGAGAACTTTCACTCGTGCCATTCTGGAGATGCAAGTTGCTCTGGAGACAGACTGCCTTCAGGAACTTTCATTTTGCTGAGGGAAAATGACCTGACCCTTGCAGCAAGTTTGGCCCTGCTATGGCACGGCTTTTACAGGTAGCAAATGTAATGTGATTTTAGTGCTTTTGTCAGAAAACATTGTTTTAAGTAATGTTTTCTATGAGGAGGCCCTGTGAAAACATATCAGTGGGTATAGATCTGAAAGATTGGAAGCAGGAGCCCAGCTATTTGTACAGTTATGTTTATGGCAGCATTATTCACAATAGCAAAGAGGTAGAAGCAACCCATATCCATTCACAGATGAACACGTAAACAAATTGTGGTCTGTTCATACCATGGGATGTTACTGAGCCTTAAAAGCAAGGAAATGAGCACTGGTACAGACTTGTAACCTCAGCACTTTGGGGGGCTGAGGCAGGAGAATCACAGGTCCCACTTGGGCAGCTTAGCAGCCTATCCCCTTGTCTCAAAAAGGTGATAGGGGACATAGCTCAGTAGTAGAGCACTTGCAGGTGTGATCCTCAATAGCTCCCCCGCAAAACAAAACAATAAAACAGGAAGAAAATGCTGAGCATGGCGGCACATACCTATAATCTAGAACTGTGGGAGGCTGTGTCAGAAGGATCACAAGTTCAAACCCAGTCTGGTCAGCAAATGAATAAAAAGGGCTGAAGATGTAGCTTAGTGCAGAGCCCCTGGGTTTGAACCCAAGTACTGGAAATAAAAAAGGAATGTATATGTTACAACATAGATTAACTTTGAGGATAGTGTGTAAGTGAAATATGTCAGTCACAAAAGGACAGGTACTATATGGTTCATGCATACAGGGTTCCTAGAGCAGTCAAACTTACAGTGATAGTGTAGGATGTCTGGTGCTGAGGAGAGGATGGGAGTTCATGTTTCATGAAGCCAGTTTTAGTTTGGGAAGATGACACAGTTCTGGAAATGGTAGTGGCAGTGGTTGCACAACAATATGAAGGTACTTAATAATCGCTGAATGGGCCATTTAAAAATGGTTGAAAGTCTTTTATGTATATTTTACACACACACACACACACACACACACACACACACACACACACCAGGATCTGCTAGGCATGGTAGTGTATACCTGAAATCCCAACACTTAGGAGGCTGAGGCAGGAGGATTACAAGTTCAAGAACAACCTGCACTACATAGTGAGATCCTATCTCAAAAGAACTGAACAAAACAAAACAGAGCATCAAGTTGCTTTTGCAAAACATTGGATTTTACATTATAATTCTTTACTTTTCACTCATTGTTTTGCTTTTTCTATTTTTAGATCAGTGTTCTAGATGCAAGAGAAACTGGAATGGTATGCTTACTTACCAAAACCCACTGAAGCTGACCCTGTGACCTGGGCACTTGTACCATTACAGGTGGAAAGGTTAGTCTGACATGTGTGGGTGATATTTACATATCTTCACATATATTTACATATCTATGTGCATGATATTCACAAAAGCTTATATACCCAACTATCCTTTGGCAAAGGGAGGTATAAGTTATGGAATCCAAAGCAGCAAACTGCTGGTATAGTGCCCTTCTGAGTCTCAAGTAGCATGTCTTACCTGTTTCTTTTGTGTGTACCTGAGTCAAGACAGCTGTTATGATGGCAAGCCAACACCAAATCCTCTAAGACTTCTAGGGGATTTGGATCCAGAAATGTCTTTTAAGTATTAGAGGTTGAACCCAGGAGCACTCTACCACTGGGCTATATCCTTAGCCCTTTTTTATTTTCTATTTATTTATTTTTTTGAATCAAAGTCTTGCTAAGTTGCCCAGGCTGGACTTCAGCTTGTAATATTTCTGCCTCAGCCTTTCATTTAGCTGTCTTTCAAGCAGAAATGTCCAATTTTGAAACTGTTACACCTTCTATTTGTTTCTCAGCTCTCTATTCAGTGACTCACTTGAAATTATCTACCTAGAACTTAGCTTCCAAGTTGGCATTTTCAGAAAGTTAAATAGTGCCTTCAGAATCTCAGTTTGGGCTGGTTGTGGTGGCACATGCCTATAATCCCAGCACCCAGGAGGCTGAGATAGGATTGCCATGAGTTCGAGACCAGCCTGGGTTACAGAGTGAATTCAAGGCCAGTCTGAACTACATGGCAAAACCTTGACTCAAAAAAACAAATAAGCACAATCCCAGCTTAAGCATGGTAGGATCTTGAGCATGGTCAGTGGCTCCTCTTGATCCTAGGCTCCTTTCCAGAAGGGCCTAGGGTTATAAGGTGGTTATTAGTAGCCAAGAGGGACCTCCCTGAGTTGAACACTCTTTGCAGCAGAGTCAGGCTATTGAAGCCCTTCTAGAAACCTTCTCCCTAGCTTCTCAATACTGAAAAACTGTGTGACCTGTGCTAGTAACACATAAGCTCTATAAAAGTGTTACTCTCTGAAGTTCATAACAACTTCTCAGAAGTTGTTATCTCATATCTTAAATGGAAACTCTTGTAGTACTTTTTTATTTTTAATTTTTTTCAGGAGTGGAAATTAAACCCAAGGTCTTCACACTGAGCTACATCCCCAGCACTTTTTATTTTTTGAGACAGGTTCTCACTTTATTAGATTAACCAAGTTAGGTTCAAACTTGCAATCCTGCTACCTCATCCTCGCAGAGTATTGGAATTACAGGGATGTGCTACCTTCTAGTACTTTTTAAAAAATATTCAAACAAACAAACAAACAAACAAGTTCTTTAAAATGTGTACCTTCAAGCCAGGCATGGTGGTGCATGCCTGTAATCTCAGCATTTGGGAGTCTGAGGCAAGAGGGTTGCCATGAGTTCGAGGCCAGCCTGAATTATATGGCAAAACCTTGACTCAATAAAATAAAATAAAAAAAAAATAAAAATGTGCACCCTCGAACATATAAATGAAAAATGGTTTTTAATCCTACAGGGTATGAAATGGCAGTCAAGTTAGCAGAAAACCCCTGGAGAGGGGGCTGAAGGATTTAGCCACTCTTTGCTCCCAACCTGGCAGTCCAAAGCCTCCTGTTGGATACACCAGGTACCATGGACTCCCCAGGGTACAATTGCTTTGTAGACAAAGACAAGATGGATGCTGCCGTCCAAGATATGGGACCAAAGGAGCTGAACTGGACTGAGCTTCAGGAGCTGAAACAGCTAGCTCGAGAGGGCTTTTGGGCTCAGAGCCACACCTTGCGAGGAAAGGTATACCAACGCCTGATTCGGGACATTCCTTGCCGCACAGTCACACCAGATGCTAGTGTGTACAGTGACATTGTGGGCAAGATTGTAGGCAAGCACAGCAGCAGCAGCCTGCCTCTGCCTGAGTTTGTGGACAACACTCAGGTGCCTAGCTACTGCCTGAATGCCCGAGGTGAGGGGGCTGTGCGCAAGATACTCCTGTGCATTGCCAACCAGTTCCCTGACATCTCCTTCTGCCCTGCACTGCCAGCTGTGGTGGCCTTGCTGCTCCACTATAGTATTGATGAGGCTGAATGCTTTGAGAAAGCCTGCCGCATCCTGGCCTGCAATGACCCCAGCAAGAAGCTAATTGACCAGAGCTTCCTGGCCTTTGAGTCATCCTGCATGACATTTGGAGACCTGGTAAACAAGTACTGCCAGGCAGCCCACAAGCTGATGGTGGCTGTGTCAGAGGATGTGCTGCAAGTCTACTCTGACTGGCAGCGCTGGCTTTTTGGGGAGCTACCCCTCGACTACTTTGCCCGTGTCTTTGATGTCTTCCTTGTGGAAGGCTACAAGGTATTATACCGTGTAGCTCTGGCCATCCTCAAGTTCTTCCACAAGGTAAGAGCTGGGCAGCCCCTTGAATCAGACAATGTAAAGCAGGACATCCGTATGTTTGTCAAGGACATTGCTAAGACGGTGTCCCCTGAGAAGCTGCTAGAAAAAGCGTTTGCCATTCGCCTCTTTTCCCGCAAAGAGATCCACCTCCTGCAAATGGCCAATGAGAAAGCACTGAAGCAGAAGGGCATCACTGTCAAGCAGAAGAGGTAGGTAAGGCTGTGTGTGTGTGTGTGTGTGTGTGTGTGTGTGCGCGCGCGCGCGCGCGCACTGAGGCTGAGAAAGAGAGTGCAGGGTTTTGATTGAGAATCATGGGGATATGAACTTACTCTACCAGACTCTTGGCCATCTATCTTGTTCCCAATGTGGATAAAAAGACATTGGAAAGCAGGAAGGACCTTTCTGATTACGACCATAACAAGACAAGCTAGGGTTCGTCCTTAAGGATGGAAACTCATAGCTAAAGTAGAAGCTGGGTATTCTTGGGGGTCAGAAGTTCCTGGCTGGCCTCCCAGGGGTCATATCAAGGCAGCCTTCTGGTCTTCATAGATGGTCATTCTTGTAGTGGCTGGACATGGCCCCACTAGCTGGGGATCAGAGTTGGGCAGAGTCATGGTGTTTGGCAGTGATCCTGTGATCAGGTGTGGCTGTTGGCATGTAGTTCTCTTTCTCCAGCGCCAAAAGAAAACACATCCAGGGTTTGGTACCCACCACTAACCTCTCCTTGTCTGTTTTATTTTTCTTCTCTGTGTCCGTTGCTTCCTCCTGTTTTTCAGTGTCTCACTTTCTAAAAGGTAGGTCTGAAACCATACCTCCATGCATTGCTTCTCTGCCTTCCTGCTGGCAGCACTGGACTGGCTGCTTGCTGTTTCCTAGGCTTTCACAGGCTGGCTTCTGCTCACTGCCTCAGCCTGACTTAGACACCATTCATCTATGTCTGCCTCAATTGTGTCATCTGCTGGTGCTTGGCTGGCCCTGTAGCCTTGTCTTGCTATAGCTGTCTTCTTCTGTTCTGATTTCTTATAGAAAAGGTGCTTTTGCCCCACCTGTCTCCCTGGCTGGGCATTCTTCCTTTTTTGTGGTGGGAGGGTGGTCTTCTAAGAAGAACTTTACCTTGTTTCTTACTGTCCTGCACCTAGAACCAAGCTATAACCCTGGCCAAGTAGGTGAGATGTCCACTTCAAACTTAGTTCTAAAGAGAAGCTCTGGAGCCTGAGATGGGGGTATGGTCAGCACCAAGATCATTGCAGGCTCTGACTCCTCTTGTTCTCCCCAGGCAGTTTGTGCACTTAGCCGTCCATGCAGAGAACTTTCACTCAGAGATCGTCAGTGTGAAGGAGATGAGAGATATTTGGTCCTGGGTCCCTGAACGATTCGCTCTCTGCCAGCCCCTCCTGCTCTTCTCCTCATTGCAGCATGGGTACAGCCTAACCAGGTGAGGTCCAAAGAGGCTGTACAGTCCCTCCAGGCACATTCTGCCTACTACTTTTGGGAAGTGACAGGGGTGGCCAGAGATGAGCCTTTGAACCTAGACCCCTGGCCCTTCCTATGGGGACTGAGAGCCAAGAGACTCTTATCTAGGCTTGTGTCATTCCCAGGCCACCCAGATTTTGGAGATCATTGCCATACATACTACAGCTTGGTGCCCCACATAGGCATGGCAGGCAGAGTTTTTACTTCAGGAGCTCACAGAATCCTTATGGAGGAACTACAGGGCTCGGCTGCTGGATACAGGGATACTCCTCACCTTGCATGTTGTTTATAAGCCTGGCCTGGTTGGCCCTCTGTGGGGCTACACCTGTGCTAACCTCTGGCCCTAGATCAGTCATTCATGTGGTTTTCCTGCAAGAATATCCCCAGGGCACACTGTCCCCCATGGTACCTTAGCCAGGTTACCTGGCATCTAGCACCTTGAGTTCATAGCAGGAGGTCTCAGTTATTCTGGCTTGGATCACAGCAGAGGCAATGGAGACAGAGCTGCCCATCTCCCACCCAGACTCTGTCTTTAGCCATACAGACATTTTGGCATAGCTGGAGCCACTTCACCCAGCCCTACCAAGAATGCCACCCAAGTACCAGCCACCACACTGGCAGCCTCAGGCCTCCCCATGTGCCCAGGCTTCCAGGGACATGCTGAGCCTTCCTATGAGGACCTGTTCTTCTAGTTCTTGCTTCCCTGTGGCACCTTGGCACTCAGATCTGCCCTTGGGGACCATCTGTGGTGAGGCTTTTTCCTGACTATACCAGGGCACACAGTCATTCAATGGCCCAGATGAGAAGACCCCCTGGTGAGGACATTGCCAGGTCCTAGGCCATCATGGATAAAAGATGGTGGCAGAAGATCACCTAGGTCTCTCCCCAGCCCAGGCTGAGGTTTCAGTGGAGGTTGGCAGGAGGCGGTAAGGAGGACATCCAGAATAGCATATGTGTCTCTGCCTTCAGGTTCTTTTTCCAGTGTGAAGGACATGAGCCGACCCTCTTACTCATCAAGACCACACAAAAGGAGGTGAGGAGGGACTAGAGGGAGTTCTGGGGTCTGGCAAGAGCCTTGATGAAGTCTGCAGCTCCCTATGCTGATACTAAAATCTGAGTGTGGCTGTGGCCCACAGCTGGAGCTTGCTTCTGTGTTTGAGGGCCACAGAGAAAGATGAAAATATCCAGAGGCATTCACCTCCATGCCCAGTCTTAATTTATGGTGTGAAAGGAGTGCACCTCCACAGACCCAACCCTTGTGCACATGGTGGTAGAGACTGACACAATATCCCCAGCTATGAGTCAGGCTCTTCAGCAGACCTGAACAAGGAAATACTCCTGGGGGAAGAAAGGTGCAGCTTCATCCCAGTCTTCTCCCAGGTGTGTGGAGCTTACTTGTCAACGGACTGGAGTGAGAGAAATAAATTTGGCGGCAAACTGAGCTTCTTTGGGACTGGAGAATGCTTTGTGTTCAGGGTGAGTGGTACTGGGCATGGCCCCTCCTCAATTTTTGGCCAAGGTGCTCTCTGCCTTGACTGTTTCTGATGTTCCTAAGCTCCCTTGGGAGTCAGCAGGCTCTTTGCCTTGGACAGTCTGGCTCACATGGCTCTGTTTTATTTTCATTATGTAGTTACCCTGTAGGATAATCTCATTCACTTCTTGTTTTAATGGATAGACCTCAGCTTATGTAGCATGATTTTTCTGTATTCCTGGCTCAGGGCTTTGTCCATAGCAGATATTTGAGTGTTATTTAGGGGACAATCTGAGGCCCAGCAGGGTCTTGCATGCCAGTTACTTACACTGCTCATTCACCTTCAGCTGCAGCCCGAGGTGCAGCGTTACGAGTGGGTGGTCATCAAGCACCCGGAGCTGACCAAGCCGACCTCCTTCATGTCCTCAGAGACCAGCACTCCCTCTCCACCTAGCCACTCTGTCCCCTCAGACCCGGCTGACCGCCTCTCGCCATTCCTGGCTGCTCGGCACTTCAACCTGCCTTCCAAGACTGAGTCCATGTTCATGGCTGGGGGCAATGACTGCCTCATTATTGGTGGGCATCCTCACCCTCCAAGTATCCTGGGCCCCAACAGCATAAGGAGAAGGGTTCAGGGGATTGTGGGTGGCTGAAGCATTTGCTGACCGTGGGATCAGTGTCTCACTTGAGCCTCTGTGCTAGCAGAGAAAGAGACCCTGGGTGGTTCTGGGTGGGCCAGGAATAAAGGAAGAAAGAAAGTCTAGAAAATAGAGTCAGCCTGCATAACTAGGCCTACGGCTGTGGTTTATTTAGTAAGGCCATTGTAGGGCAAAAACTGCTGAGATGCTGGTCATGGTGGCGCACACCTATAATCCCAGTACTCAGGAGGCAGAGGCAGGAGAATTGCTGTGAGTTCTAGGCCAACCTGGGCTACAACGTGAGTTCAAGGCCAGCCTGAACTGCATAGAGAAATCCTGTCTCAAAAAAGACAAAACAAAACAAACACAAAAAACCCCCAAAGCTGCTGAGATTGCCCATGCTCAGACAGACACCATGAGGGCAGTACCAGTGGGTGTGTGTGTGTGGCAAGAGGGGGGTTGCTGTTTGACAGGAATGGCTGCTGACCTAAACAATCCTGCAGGAGGAGGGGGCGGCCAGGCACTCTACATCGATGGGGACCTGAACCGGGGCCGCACAGGACACTGTGACACTTTCAACAACCAACCCCTCTGCTCTGAGAACTTCCTTATTGCTGCGGTGGAGGCCTGGGGCTTCCAAGATCCTGACCCCCAGTGATGGGCCTGCACTGATGGTGACTGAGCTGTTGTTATGGGGTGGTGGGACTAAGGCCAAGCTGCCTCCTGGGAATCAGGAAAATCCCACATGGGCATGTATGCAGCAGGGCCACCCTGCCTTACTTGGCTGAGCTTAGCCCCCTGCCTTGGACTTGGGCCTCCTGAACCTACCTGCTTCTAGGATAGGGCTCAAGGAGCCACTATACACATCTAGCCCCTTCTAGTACTTGTGTAGGAGGCATTCTCCCCACCTAGGACCGTGGCTTTCTGTAGAGGTGTCTTGTGCCCAGTGCCATGAGGTTGGGAGCAGGGGATACATTTTGCTGCCCCAGGGTCTCTTTGGAAGAGCTTCAGCCTCTGTGGTAGGGGTGAAAAGGTGAAGGAACCTTCTGTCAAGTGTGGATCCATGGTGCCACCTGCTGGTGCTAGAAGACATTGCTCCCCTCCCAAGGGCCCACTCTCATCTGACAGGTCTGAAGAGACAGACACTCCTGCCTCTGCTCCCTGGCAAGATCCCTGCATTAGGAGTGTCTCCCCAGCCTCTGACCAGTCCTTCCTCCCCAGAGCTTCCTTTCCAGCATCAACTTTACTCTAAGGCCCCCTTAGGCCACATTTGCTGCTGCCAGTGGGAGAGGGGAAGGCAAGATCTATGCTGAGCTCTGTGGTTCCTGGTTACTCCAAGAACAACAGAGAGGCATGTGGGATGGGGGCTGGAGGGGATGTCATATGTCCTTGTGTTTCTGCAGAGTCTGAAGTTTTCTGGGCCTCACTGCAAGTTCACAACTGAAGAAGTGACCTGAGAGGGACCCTCTTTGACCAACCCTAGACCAGCCAACTACATATCCAGGCACCTGTCCAGAGATACCTGTATTCACGGGAGCTTCTCAGCCCTCCATGCTAGCCTTGTGGCCACCTTGAACCCATTGCAGTCTCTACAGCCACCCCTTACCCCTTGTTACTGCATCGACCTGGTTCAGAGTCACACCCAAATCCCTCAGCATGGCATGCTTATCTCAGTCCCACACCCTCTTCTCTTCTAGGTTCTGCACCTTGCTGGTCCTGTCCACACAGCACCTCTTGGGCTCGTCTGCCTGGATGTATGTCCTCCCTCTATCCTTTTATGTGTGGAGCTGTGGCTGGCAGCTGTCACGGTTTTCTGCGTACTTTCCCTTCTTCTGTAGACCTTTAAGGCTACTGTGCCCTTGTGTTGCCTATACTTTGCACTAGCCTGATGGCCATAGGTGCTGAGGGAGACCTACCACCCCCACAATACCTCCCCATATGACCTGTCATCTCCCTCAGCTAGTGTTGAGGATATAGGTGCCACAAAGGGAAGAGGAGATAAGCATGACCCAAGTGGACATGTTGGGGTCCTTAGAGACCTAGTTCATATGGACAAGTGCCCATTCTCGTGTCTCAGCTGGCACTTCTCAGTGTCCCCATGAGCCATTCCATATCCATTCCCACATTTATGCTTGGTCTTCTGAGGGGGGTGTCATCTTTCTCTGCCCTTCTACTTACATTATTTCTGAGTGGGATCAGGAAGTATAGGAGGCAGGACAAGAATCCTGTTTGGCATTAGGCAAACTGGTAAACCTGCCCTGGGCTTACCATTCTCACTTGTGAAAGAGGCCAGTACTCCAGTCTTGCTCTCCACATGGACATGGGGGCCTGCATGAGGCCCTCTTGAGAAGTGCAGGAAGGGGGTGTTACCCCAACAAAGCAATGCCACCAGCCTTCCTCTGAGTTCGCACTGCCCAGGCCTGTAATGCCAACTTTGGTGTTCATTAAACATGGTCTTGTTGGATCAACTCAGGGTTGTAAGTCTGGTCTCTTTTTCATCCAGAGGGGTCCTAGGGCTTCCCTTGATGTTTGTCCATGCATTGTCACTGAGACATGAAAACCTTTTGAAAAATGTAGTCCTTCAGATAAAGTTAATCCTGAACATTGTTTGTAAGGCTCTGCAAATTTCCTGACTAGGGGGATATTTTCCTGGAAGTGAGTCCAATAGGATCTGTGGTTTCCCCAGTGGGCTGTATTCAACCTTTATCCTTCCCATGGATCAAGCAAGAAGACTAGTTGCCACCTTTTTGTGATGTCTTCATCTTAAGCTAAGTTCTTCAATTGTGTATGCATATAAAATATGTAGTTTCTTTAAATTTAATCTTTTTTCCCTGGCTTTCCTACCAAAAGGTATGTGATTATCTTTCATTTTTAAAATTATCTCTGTTTTCTTATTCATATCATTGTTTTTCTTTGATACTGAGTATTCCCAAATATAA
>PVJX010020297.1:0-33622 GCA_004027295.1 Dolichotis patagonum | reverse complement strand
TTTTCTGGATGCTCGCCAAGGCGCTCCTTATCCTCTATGGAGTTCTGATTGTTTTCCACACTCTGCCCAAGTCAGCCTTGGTGGCTTCTCTCTTTTCAGTGGGCTATGTGTGTCCTTTGGTCATTGCTGTTATCACAGTCGGTGTCACTGAACCTGCCAGAGGCTACCTACGGGCTGACGCCTGCTGGCTCAACTGGGATGTGACCAAGGCCCTCCTGGCCTTTGTGGTCCCAGCTCTGTCCATTGTGGTAGTAAACCTGGTCGTCATCACAGTGGTCATCAGCAAGGCCAGGCGAGTTTCCTCCGGCAGCTCCATGTTTGAGGAAGTGCGAGCCATTGTGAGAATCAGCAAGAACATCGCTGTCCTCACACCACTGCTGGGACTGACCTGGGGCTTTGGGGTCGCCACCCTCATCGATGACAGCTCCTTGGCCTTCCACATCATCTTCTCCTTGCTCAATACATTCCAGGTGAGCTCAGGTGTTCTAACCAAGCTCTAGGGAGAGAATCAGGGGGGAGGGTCTGTGCTTAGGAGCCCAGGCACCAGGATTCTATCTAGAAAATGGAAAGCATATTAAGTAAGGAAATGAGTTTTGGTTCCAGAGAGCCTTGGGTATTTTGAATTCTGACTCTCCCATTTACTAATAATGTGCAATATGGTCTTGGAATATTTATTTCCTTTTGTCAAGCATAATGTTATACCCATTTTCATGCATAAAATGGGTACAACATTGCCCATTTATAGTGGAGTTTGGAAAATGAAATGCAAAGGTGAACAGCAAAGCATGAAGTCCTAAAATGATCTAAGGATCACAAAAAGCCTTTTCGTAAGTTGAGTTGTTACCATTTAGAAACTGAGCAATCACACTTCCCCAATATTTAGGCTTACAATGGGAGGAGTTAAATTTTTACATTTATCATATTTACTTCCACTTAAGAGTTTTCACTTACCATTGGAAACCATATTTTCTAACAAGGAAAACTATAGACATATAAATATATCTATATCTATATCTATATCTATATCTATATCTATATCGATATAGATATAGATATATAGGTATTGAAGAGAAGTTCTCTACTCTCATACCTCCCCTGTGTAAATGAAGCAATCTGAATCCTTGCTCAATGGTTTCATGTGAATCCCTGCCAAATTTTTTATGCTGGTAAGAATCCACTTTTACACAATATAAGGGTTAAAAAGCAATGCCTATGGTTAAGAAACTTGTTTTGTTACTTGAAAGTATGCCTTACGATTTTACTGGTTTAATATACCTGTCTACTGCCTGCATGGAATTCTGTATTTAATAAGTTCTTTCACAATTGGAATTTTTTCCATATTCTTTTCTACTACAGTGTTCTGAAGAGCAAAGGTATTTTTATATTCCATATTACATATGTAGATACCAACTAGTGAAAAAGAAAGCTTTTAGTTTTCAAAAGATTTCTAAAATGTATCTTTTTTTTCCACCTGGATGTATGTAGTAGCCAGGCAGAGTATTTCCAAATCAGTGTGTTGCCTTATTTGGTGGGAGAAAAATAAAACACAGATACAGAAACCTGGAAGCACACTTTGAAGCTTACCTGCCCGTATTGGGCTTCAAATCCTGAGAGTTGTGGGCAGGCTGTGTTAGATGTTTTCTCTCACTTCTTCTCCAGTAGATAACAAACTTCATGACTAGCCTCTTACACTAGTTCTCTGAATACTTTCTGTGTAACTTTTCCCAAGTTGGCAAAAGGCAACAGGGATGTTAGTGGTGTATTTTCCTCTTATCCTTTTATGTCCATATAGATTCAGAGTGCACAGTAAAGTCACGAAACACACACTCAAAAACAGATGGACTTTATTTAATATTTTCTTTCTTTCTTTCTTTCTTTCTTTCTTTCTTTCTTTCTTTCTCTTCTTTTTCTTTCTTTCTTTCTTTCTTTCTTTCTTTCTTTCTTTCTTTCTTTCTTTCCTTCTTTCTTTCTTTCCTTCCTTCCTTCCTTCCTTCCTTCCTTCTTTCTTTCTTGCCTTTTTGAGACAAAGTCTCACTCTGTAGTTCAGGCTGGTCTTGAGCTCACTTTGTAGCCCAGGCTGGTCTAGAATTTATAATTATCCTCCTGCCTCAGCCTTCCTAGTGCTGGGATTACAGGCATGCACCACCACACCCAGCTTAGTGTTTATTTTCTACTAATCATTATAAATAAGTGAAATGTTATTAATAAAATTATAAAAAATCCAACCTCCAGGAACTTAACATCTGAGGAGGAGAGAAATTCTTTCTAGTTCTTTATCCATATTGCATATATATATTTTTTTGGTGGTTAGGGGAAACATTCTAGAGTTGTGATTCCTACATCTTTTTTTTTTTAAAGCCTGTTATTGTTGAACAAATTCATTTAAAACATATTTGTAGGACCCACAGCAGGCTGGGATGTGTTTGTCCCAAGCATCTTGATAAGGGTGACACTTTGTAACCAGCCTAATGAGCCATGCCAGCTACCATGTTTTATTAGAACTGATGACACCTTTCAGTAATTACACTCTCCTTGGAGAGCGTCACACAGAAAAGCAAGATGGCACTAGCTGCTGCGTGTTAGTGGGGCTGGCAGGAGGGAGGGAGCCCAGCACATGTAGGGCAGAGAGAGCTGCCCGGCTGTGCTGTGGGTCCTGTGAAGCCCTCATCTCCCAGCCCAGCTTTGGCCAGGCTGTGGAGCAGCAGGGTTGATAGCATTCTTGCTGAGGGACGACCATGTGACAGCTCTGCGGGACCAGTTGTGTTGGACCCAGAGGCTTCAGAAACCTCTGGCTGAGTTCACAGTCCCTTGTGAAACTGGAGCATCAGGACGCGGTGACGCCTAAATAAAAGGTCATCACTTCCTTTTCCTTTTGTTTCCTTAACCCAAGAAATTGAACTGTCAAGAAAACTTTTGTTTAAGGGATGCTGCTCCCTGTCATACTTTCACGGTGGAATCTCTGCACTTCTCTCCCTTCATCTAAACGTAGGAGTACTCCTTGCCCTTCCTTCTCCAGAGGGTTTTGAGCCAATGTAAGAAAAAGCTGTTAGAAACTCAGCTATACTGCAATTGCGAAGGCGCAGTCTGTCTCCGACTTGACGGGCTTCTCTCTCTATGCTCACAAGAGCTGGAAGAGCCGCTTAGTTCTCTCGCCTCTTCCTACTTGGACCAGCAGCTTAGGCTTAGAAACTCAATCTGTTTCATGGCTTATTAATTTTTCTGAGGATGCACTTACTCGGTTTTCTTGGCAAGTTTCACAATACTCTTTGCTGTGTATGGAAGAAGGAGAGTGGCAGTGTATACGGGCAGTGCTGGGTTTGCTCTTTGCTGTGGGTATTTCTCTTGTTGCTTCTCATTTTGGACTGCAGTCCTGTTATCTATTACCTAATGTCTCCTTGGACTCTGTCTTGTATCATTCTATTGTTTTCTTTCTTTCTTTCTTTCTTTCTTTCTTTCTTTCTTTCTTTCTTTCTTTCTTCTTCTTTTTTATTTATGTATTATTTTTGTGCAGAGAATTGAATGCAGGGCAAAGGTACTACTACTGAACTACCCCCTTTCCCTAGCACCTTTTACAATTTAATTCAGTTTAATTTTGAGTTACTAATTTTGTGAGACTGGCCTTAAACTCTTGATACTCCTGCCTCAGCCTCCTGCATAGCAGGAATTACAAGTGTGCACCTGGTTTAGGAGGTTGTATTCTAATGAAAGGGGCAGCTCCTACTAAGGGCAAAACACTGTATTGGCCAGGGATATAGCTCAGTAGCACCTTGCAAGTGCAAGGTCCTGAGTTTGACTCCCAGTATAAAAAAAATTAAAGAATGGAAAAACTCACCTGTATATGCCCACTTCGGAAGACGTTTCTAAAGTGCTCCTGCCTGAAGCGGAGACCTTGCTGTTTTGGTTCATGGAAGCTTTCCCCATGCCTGGAGCAGACTCGCCCTGGGACCACAATGTTTGTTTAATGAATGAATCCAGCTGTTATAACCTCAAAGAAGGAAATTAGAAGATTGGATTAAATTGTATTCTTGTGACCAAAACAGTAACTGGGTGATGAATACTGGTATTTGTTATCCTCATTTTTATTTTAAATGGTTCTTCTTTCCTTCTCCATTTTCACAGGGCTTTTTCATCCTGGTGTTTGTGACAATCCTGGATCCGAAGGTACTTTATGTTGTCCTGTCATTTTCCTGCATTATCAGGGCTTGGCCTTGACGTGGTCACCGGTGATGACCACTTATGAACCGTCTGTTAGCTCGATTACTTGTGCAGACACATGGGGAATGTCACTGCTTTTCATGATGGCTTGGCATGGCTGCCGTCCCTCAAGCTCTTTGGGGTTAAGTGACCATGTGGATTAGATCTGATTCTCTAAGCAACTGGATCACTGCCAGTTTCAGTTTTACAAATGGAAAAACTGTACAAAGTTTTACAAATGGAGGCACTGTAATTGATTAAGTAGCTCACTCAAGATGTGTTTGAAACCATCCTGATTCATTGAGGCAGAAAGCAGGTTTATTGCATCCCACAATACCATCTTTAGAAGGATCTCTCCTTGGGGTACAGGCTGCACCCCAGGACTGGTTTCCGGTGTAGGACATAGTTCTGCAGTGAAGGCCACCACTGCCAGCCCTGATGTTTGCTGATGTCATCCCAGCCTGGCTTTTTGGGCCACTTGCTCTCCTGTACGTTGGGGTCTGAGTGGCTGAGCCAGGCCATGGGGCCATACTTGACTGGCAGTGGGGTTCGGGGATGAGCTCTGCCCTGCAAGTCAGGGTGCCCAGGGAGGGATGATCTTGACACAGTGAGTGTGGACAGGCTGTCAGTGGAGACGACCCTCACTGACATAGGAGCACACAGCCTGCATTTGCTGAGTTTGGAGGCGACCCCTTGCACTTGTGCACCTGTACCCTGGAGTCAGCAAAGCAGACACCTCTCTCAGGTGTTAATGCAAACACCTGCTCAGCTAGAGTGAGTCCATATTAATCAGGTTGGATGCACAGTACAGAACAGAAAAAGAAAAACCCATTGTCACTGCAGAATTGCATGCTTTGTTAGGCATTTGCATCATAGCTATTATTTTCCTAAGTCAGTATCAAGGCTTTATGAAAGAATAGTTTTAAAATTGTTCTTGCATTATCTGTTGAGGAAACCATTACAGCTAGTAAAAATTATTCAGATTTAAAAGAGTACTTGTCTTGGTATTTCCTCGTAAGTTTGACTTGAGGATTTTGACCTTATGATGACACAGAGCTGATTCATATTCAATGGAAACTTGATTTCAGATTCTGAGTTTTGATCCTTTTGTGGACCAGGAAGTGCAGTGTGAAACTCTCCCATCAGGCCATGATTAGGAGGGTAATAGTCCATTTTGCACTATATTTTGCAGTCCAGGAGGCTGAGTGTGTCAAATGCACTCATGCCTTATGATATTTTCAACTGGCTGTGGGTTTTTTGTGACACAGTCCTGTCATATGTTAAGGAGAACCTACACCAGCTGTGTGGTCCTGGGAAATTCTTTGGTGATTGTAAATTTCAGATTCTTCACATGGAGTGCAGGGATAAGGACACTTCCCCTGCCTTTCCCACTAGATAATGGGAAACCACAAGCTCACATTTATAGGTGGACACAGAATACATGTAAGGCATCACATAATCATAAGCACAGCTATCACACCATAGCCAGCGTCTGAGCCAGAGTGGCAGAAGCAAGAACAGCAGCATTGGCATCAACAGCAGCAGCAACAGTAGCAGCAGCAGCAGCAGCAGCAGCAGCAGCAGCAGCAGCAGCAGCAGCAGTAGCAGCAGCAGGAGGAGCAGCAGCAGCAGGAGCAGCAGCAGCAGCAGGAGGAGCAGCAGCAGCAGCTTTATTCCTTATCTATTCATAGGTGTTGTGAGGTACACAGACCTCACAGTTAACAGAGCCTCCTGCAAGGCCAAACCTTGTTACATTTAGAATTAAAATGAGAAAGATAAATGCTCCAAACTGCCCTAGGTCATGCATGATTCATTGACAAGAAAGTGTGTATGAATTGTCTTCACATTTTTAAGATTGAAAACGCTGAGCATGTAGCCTACATGTGCTGATTATTAAAGTGTGAAGTGTGTATTATGCATGTTAGAAAACAGTTTTAAAAATGATGAGCACAAAGACCCTCACCCTTAGCTGGAGGCCTTCAAAATCATAATGAGAGTTGTAAAGTTGAGTACCATAGTTATTTATTACTTTTATTTCCTTGATTCCACAGACTGCTGCTATTAGGTATATCACTTTTGTCCCATCTAAAAAATTAAAAATTTATAAGAAGTGATAAACTATTTACATAAAACAAAAATAATGCCCAACCTATGTTTGCAATGCTCAGCTTGTGGAAAACTGTACTTTGCAATGCCACCTGGCCCCATCTAAGGCCCTGGACACTCAACTGCGTTCCCCTCTCTCGTCACTCTTGGTCCCCTCTGTCTTCCCCAACCACCAGGCTGTTGATCCCATCTCTCACGAGCAGGACACTGCCTTGTCACACTGTTTGCCAGGCTCAGGCACCAGTGATAACTTCTTACCATCTTTTAATTCTTAACCCTCTTACTGTTAAATATCCAGATCCGAGAAGCCTTAAAGGGTCGAGTAAACTCTGCAAAATGGATCTCCAGGATATCAGAGGTAAAACTGTCATTTTTATTTTGTACTTACAAGCTTGCCAAGATAGCAGCCATGCAAAGCCATCACCTGGTTGGTTTGTGATGTCCCCGGTTGTGCACTGGGCCAGGCGTGTGCCTGGGCCTCATGTTCTCAATGTCACAGCTCTTTTTCTTCTGAGTCCTCAGGGGTGTTCCACTCTTGCCACCATGGGGAAATTCTTCCTTTCACTTCAAAGAAATCGTTTACCGATTCATCTTTGTATTTGTACATGAGTAGCTCAGAATAATACCCAACACTATTATCAGTTGACTATTTCTTGGTCCAGTGGCCTCCAACACTGTTTGTACCCTAGAGACCCTCAGCTAGGACTCCTTGAGAAAGATGCACTCAAAGTCCCCTGACAGAGGCTGAGAGCTCATCAGAACCAGCTCCATGGTGACTCTGATGGGAGCTGTGCACATTTAATGTCCCTTCCTGCCATCTCCTTCCACTCAGCTTGTCCTCAGCCTATTATTGGCTCCCCCATTCCCATGGAGCACAGGAGCATTGTGTCCCCTCCGATCCCTGGGAACAACCTTCTCTGGACCAAACTTAACTTGTTCCTTGCAGCATTGGCCTGGCAGGGTCAGTCCAGTTCCATTCCAGGACAGAGATCTCTGTCCACCATCACCTGGAATTGGCTCAGAGGGGCAGCCCTGCTCATGTACCCATCACCCTAGGTATATTAGAGAAGATTTTTTGCTATGGGTTGGAGGTGTCATGGTGACCCAGTCCTCACTCAGTGGGTGGGAAGCCCTGGGCTTGACCTGAAGCACTGCAAAAAACAAATTCTTTTTCTATCAAGAAGGCTTTTCCTAGTCAATCTGTTCTCCCCTGGCTATGGTCAGAAGTGCAAGCCTGTTTCTAACTCCTGGACTACGGTGAGCTTGAAGTAAACTTGCAGAAGAAGCTGGCAAGTGCGAGAAGGTGCCTGGCTGAGCCTGGGAATAAGAGGCCAAGCAGAGGCCCCTGCTCTGCCCAGCCCTTCCATTCCATATCCTTGCCAGCTTCATTCCCAAGCATTTCACCTCAAACCTGCAATGCCCCCCACTTTCCCATTGCAGCACTGGTCTTTCTCCCAGCTTTAGAAGATCAAGAAGAGTCATTGGTTGTCTTGCCTGCGAGACAGAGGCACATGGAGAAACCAAATTAGAGAGGGGAACTCAGGGGGACAAGAGTACGCATAGACCAAGAACCATGGGGACACATGTAGGAAGAGAGCCACCTCGATCCTTGGATCTGTGCTGCACACTTCTTCTTGTCCTGTGCCTCTGCATCCTCTAGATCTGGAGAGAGAAATCCAGAGTAGGACACAGAGGCACAAAGGGAGACACTGACCACCCCCAGGAGACTCACAGGGACAGGGAGGTGTGGGGAGCCTTAGGGTGCACAGGGAGCTCAGAGAACTGGGCAGAGGGGATGAAGAGCAGGTAGCCCTGGATTCACAGAGACAGGTGCTTGGGTTTGCTGAAAGCCTGCCGCTCACCACACAGTGAGTTCGTCTGCAGCATGCCAGGGCCTTGTGTAGAGATGTGGACCTTTCCCAGGAGGAGCTGCACTGAGAGAGGAGAAGGGGTCCAAGACGGGTCTTCAAGTCAACGTGTGCAGGCAACAGAATATGACTGTTGCTTGGCACCGGGGCAGGAGATGGGCTCCTTGCTTGCGAAGAAACTGTCTACGCTCCTAACCTCCAGGGGCGACTGCTACACACTAATGTCTTACTTTCCTTTTCCCAACAAGGTCACTCCCCCAGAAACAGCAGTGCCTGCGGGAAAAGCACAGTGATTCTTGCCTGCCACTCTCTATGGTGGAGAGGAGAAGAATGGGAAGATGGAGACCACCCAACCTTCCCATCACCTGTAAATACCTAGCTGACTCTGGGTGTCCCCACAGAGATGGAGTGGACCCTTTGCAAGATCAGGACAACGGTCTCCTCAGCACCTCTGCCTCCAAGCCACAGAACTCATTCATCCCGAGGAAGAAGTTGGGTTTTATCTTTGGCCAAGTTGGCCTGGGAATTTATCTGCCAGCATTCCCCATCTGTGGAGGGAGAAGCTCATCAATAGGCACTGAAAGTGGAGAATTGAACTGACTAAATCATCGCTGGCTTTTTTTTTTTTCTATGATAGAAGCGAACTGCCAGAGTCTTCTACTCTGTCTAAGTTCAGCCAGTGGTCAGGCTGGCTAGGACTCAGATGCCCTAGTAAATGCATAGGGCTCTATGCAAACCATGGAGCCCTAACACATGAAAAGATGCCTATTTTAATGAGATGAAAACCTGGAGATGTGACTCACATATTATCAATGGCTGAGAGAAGGAAGAAACATATTCTGCATTTTACCCATGCTTCCCAACACCAACAATATGTGTGTTTGATGCCCAGGATGGGGAAGGGGAAATGTGTTTCAGAGACAAAGCTGCTCATTTTCATAACTGTGCATGCAAACAATCTGGCATTCAAAGCAGGGGTCACCTGGGAGAGAACCCTGCTTTGGTCTGAAGCCTCTTACAGAGCTGTACTCAGGTGGCTGCTGCTGCAGGAAGCCAGGAGATAAAGTCACAGGGCAGACAGGAACCCTAATAGTCCTACAAAGGGACACTGAGGTCCCTCTGTGGATGGGCAGGGCCTCTCCCCATCTCTTTGTATCTTTTTCCATACAGAATCTTTTTCTAAGTAGGCAAGTTTGAGAAGGTAAAGGTACAATAAAGAGGGCAATCAGAAGGCAGGGAGATACCCTGCCCTGGACAGTTTTTGTTCCAGTAATCGCTCACATTGAAACAACAACGTCATTTCCAGATAGACCGCAAGAATTGTCTCAATTCACCAGTGCACCCCCAGGGTCTCCCTTGTGGGCACAGTCCTCTGCGCCAGGCACAGAATTCTGCACAGAGAAGTGGCGCTCACACAAAGCCAGCACCCTGCAGGGAGTTGGGGTCTCAAGAAGCGAGCCAGTGAGGGGACCCTGCATGTGGAAGAGTCTTAGCAAGGAGTCCACTTGTCCCACTATAGGATGAGCATGGAGCAGGCAGGGAGGACCTGGTCTGTGGCCCTGTTGGGCCATCAGCAGTCCCATTTAGTGGGAAACCTTAAGCTCTGGCTTACCCTCTCCCTCAAGTAGGATGGGGGGTGTCCCAGCGAGGCTCCGTGCTAACAAGGGAGGCCCAGGTAGCCAACAGGGAACGCCCTGAAGAAGCCAATGTCCTTATTCCCAACCCACTCTGCACCTCCTGAAAGGAACTGCTGGATCAGGCTTACTCTGATGACCCTCAATAGTGACACTGGGTCCTCTCAAGCCTCCCAGGGAAGTGACATGGCTAGGGCCAGAGGGGACCCTGCTGCTAACAGTGTTGAAGGCAGACTCAAGGGCAGAACATGAATTTTGCTCTATCCTTGGGAGAGTCACTCAGATATGGGCTTCTCTTCTATGAACTGAACATAACAGAGCCAGTCTTGTAGGATGACCGTACAGATTAAATGAATAAATGTGGGTGAAGTGTTTAGCACAGTACTTGGCCAGTAATAATTGCTCTTTAAAATTTATATATTTTTTTATTATTGTATCTGTGACAACCCCTTCCAAATGCAGAGATGTGCAAAGGCATGCGTGGCCTTTTGCATAGGTTTGGACATACATACCCCCCTAGGAATGAGTTAACTGACTTCTAAATAAAAGAATTAGACTTCTGATTTGCTGTGTTCAATGTTAGGGTTCCCAGCCAGTGAAATCTGCAGTGTCCCATGGAGTGAGGGTTTCACCCAGGATCACCCTGGTTGCACAAGGCTCCCTTCCTGGTAGGGTATGGTGCACGCCCCCGGGGGCTGCTCATTGTACAAGGCCAGCCTGGCCTCACCTCCTACCTTCTCTGGGAAGCCTTTTCTGGTTTTTGCAGCCAGAAACACTCATTCTCCACACTCAGTTGTCATATTATTTATAATCTGAGCCCCTCATGGTATGTTAGTATTTATTTTTATGTTGTGTGTTCCTTTGGTCTTTTTGCGTGCCTATAAAGCACAGTCTCCTGGATAAGGCAGTAAATTTTGAGGAGCGGGCCTGTACCTTCTCTTCTTTGCTGTGTTCCTTACATTTCTCTGCGTGTTTGTACTTCAAGGTGCATGAAAAGCATGATATGTAACTTAACCGTGTTTAATAAATTCCTCTGATTGCACAAGTGCTTGGCTTGGCTTTGCTGAATCCCAGTGACTGAGTCTTATCCTGTCAGTGACCTAAATGGAACGGAGCCCTTTCCTCAGGCACCGCCTCCTTGACCTTCATTGCTGGAGGTTGTGCAACCCCCACCTCTCCCTCTTTCACTTGCTTGTCCACATTTCCCTGGTAGCATCTACGTGGGGTGTGCAGGTCTTGGGGAGAGAGTCCGGTAAGCAGGACACACTGGCACTAGGATGAGTAGGTATTTGGGGGCAAGCAGGACAATCCAATCTGCTGCCCATTCTATATCATTGCCTGTGAAGCTGACCATGTGTGGGGACATTGCTCTTCTCCCCTGGGTCTCAGTCCCCTGTAGCCATGCAGAGGCTCAGGGAGAATGTCTTGCCCAGTCATTAAAAAAGTGAAGTGGAAATTCCTCCAGAGCCCAGGTAGAGATTGCATCACAGCTTCCTGCTCAGTTTCTCAGGGCTTTTTCTCTAAGTTCAACATGGGGACAAATGTTTGAGTTGCCAGGCAACATTTCACTTCGAGGCTGATGGAGTGGTACAGCCTTGCATCCCATCACCCTTGCTGGAATTGCACTGACTTTGGATGCAGTGGCCTTGGGTGATTCGCTGAGACTTGTAGGACAAACAAGTGACTCATGTTGCTGTGCTTGCTCCAGACAGGAGAAACCTGTAATTTCTCCTGGGCAAGCTTGACGGATGCACAGTGGTGAATCAGTTTCTACACCAGGGCAGCTGTCAGACAGGCTGCTCACAGCAACTGGAAGGTTCACACATCCCTTCCAAGGATGGAGAAGTAGGGTTCCGCCCCTGTGGGGACTGAGGACTGACAGTGTGGACACATATGATGGTGGGCCAGGATGTGGGGGGCTCAGCACCTACCTTCCCACAGGGTGATTCTCCATCTTTGGGCCGCTAGACCTGCTTCCTGTCGCTGTAAGTACATGACTCGCCAGCACGCTTTCCTGCTGAAGAAGGGTTGCTTCTGCGCTGTTCCCGGGTGGAGAATGCGTGTGGCTTATGATGGGCTGTTCTGGAAAGCTTGGTTCTGGAGGATCTGACCCTAAGGCTATTTGGAAATCAGTTTCATCGGCCAGCCTGTAATTGCTGAATGATAGGAGTGAAGTGAAAACACTTGGTTGGGCAGGGATATTCACTGTCCTTTGTGGTCCCCTCCTGACAAATTCCAATAATTTTCCATAAATACAATGGTGGATGGTTTTTCAGAATATTCCTAAGTAATTTCTTTGTTTAGAGTCTGAGAAAGTATCTTTATAGCACCTGAAGAAATGCACCCAGGTACTGTTAAATCTTTTGCAAAGACATGTTCCAGCTTGGGGTGGCAAGGAGAGTGTTGTGTGAAGGCCCAGGTACCTCAGAATCTGAGGGGGATCTCTGGACCACTCCATGTTCCATCATAGTTGTTTCCTTCAGTATCAGGACTCAGCAAGTTTTTTAATGGACCAGAGTGATCGTCATGTTTGTTAGTTTCTTGAATCATACCTAAGAGTCAAGGCAATGTTTGAGTTTTCTGAATGTCTTCCAACACCGAAATTTTGTCATTCTATCAAAATTTGACCTTTGACTTAAACTCAGGAGAGATATTGAGTCACAAAATTATCGGATGGAAGTCAGAAAAAATAGCACAGGTGGTTGTTTCTGATTGCGATGTTCTGTCTGTGTTCCCTTCTTAAGGCTCTGTGTGGTGTACATTATCCACACAGGGTGTCGGAATAGACTGCTGTGGAGGCTGAGAGATGTTGAAGCTTATGCACATTAGCATCCCTTGTAGATACTTGGAGCTGTGACCCGAGTTGTAGTTCTGCTCCCAGAGTAGATGTGTTAGTGATCAGTGGAGGGTTCTTTTGCTCCATTCAGGTGGAAATCATGAATTGGCAAAGTGAAGCTCTGCTAGTGGCCCTCGTAGTACCACACAATGCCACGTAATGTTGGGTACTAATAGCTGTCACAGCTGGCTGCTGGTCCCTGTACTGTTGGCCGCTGCCATCTGAGTCAGTTTATGCCAGGGACCGTAGGGTGACACTGTTGGGTGCTGGTCTCCGTTGCTGATCTTTATGGGTTGCTGGTCTCCAGAGCTCTTCAGAGTGAACAGCCTCTATTGTTTATTGCTTTTTCCTTTGAGATGATCACTCTGTCCACAGTACTCAGGATCAGAGATTACAGGACCGTTTAAGTCCTGAGCAGATTTATAGGACCTTCTAGGCCCACACTACATGAGAAATAAATCATGACATCTACAAATCCACTAAAGAAGTCCTTATTTTAACCAGGCCTGTACCACAGCATAGGCGGTTGGCACACTGGATGGAGCCCTCCCAGACTAACTCAAGAAGTGTGAGGGGAGTGTTGCTTATATGGCAGCTACAGGCCTGTGATTGGTTGAAATTTAGGTCTGCTGATTGGTCCAAGTGTAGTCCTGTGTTTTGTCCAAGCCAGATTTGAGATCATCAAAGGTAACTGCAGCTGTCAGAGTGGGGATTCACTGAGGGGGTTGGGGAGCTTTAGCTCTTGGCCAACAGCTGTTCCTTCTCTGGGAAAAGTAGCAGGGTTGAAACCAGGGAGACTTCTGGAAGGTGTTCACTGGGCCTAACTGGGGTTCAGGGAGGTTGAAGATGTCAACCTCCCATGGGCCCAGATCCCTCCATCCCTGTTCTTAGCTATTCCAGGCCCCCAACTCTTCTTCAAGGAGGCAGCAGCAGCCTGTGAGGGGCAGAGCAGGACACAGGATGGTGCTGGTGGACAGGTGCACCAGCGCTGGAGTGGAGCAGCTGCTACATAGCGGGGTTGGAGGGGTCAGTGAGGGGTCAGCGAGGCCCTTTGTCCTCATCAAAGTGGGGAAGCAGAACAAGATGAGGTGAGGGGTGTGACAAGCACGAGCCAAGCCATGTCCCCCCCGTCAGCTTGGGGAGTCAGGGGAGCCCAGGGTTTGGTTATGGAGTTAGGCTTGGGGGACAGGACATGAGTAGACTGAAATGTGATCATCCTCAGCCGGAAACTCCTTGTACCCTGGCTGACCTTTCTGGACTGGTTGTTTCCATCTGATGATGGGCCTGGCTGAGGGGAGGAAGGCAAGTGGCCTGGCCGGTGGCAGGCTGTGAGATGGCCTCCTTGTCACCTGGGAACATTCACTTGGATGACACCATCCAGTCCCCTCTCATCGGGGCATGTGCAGCCAGCTGCTGACTGAGCTTCACCTGTGTCCTATGGAAGCCCTGAGGCCAGCACTGGCTACAGGCTCAGGTGGATTGGGAGCTCCTCCATCTGTTGAGTCAGTGCCACAACCCCGCCTGGCTCCCACGGGGAAGCTCCAGGGCCCGCCCGGCTGACTGGAGCTCTGAGTCCAACTCACTCAGAATTGCAGCTGTAGGTGGAAGGCAGCAGGGGCCAGGTGCTGGGTGGCATCTGGGAGCAGCAGGTCTGCAGAGTGTGTGGGGGATGGGGTCTGGGAGCAGCAGGTCTGCAGAGTGTGTGGGGGATGGGGTCTGTGACTTCTGACTTGAGAGGCATGGACAACACAGGCACAGTCACAGCCCACCCTTGCCGGTGGAGGACATGGCCCATCGGCAGGGCCCCCTCCCCTCCCTTTGTCCCTCCCACCTTCCCTTTCTCTCTTCCTTTTTTCCATCCTTTCCTTCTTGTCCTTTCATTTTTCCTTCCTTCCTTTCCTCTTGTCTTTTTTCTCTCTCCTTCCTTTTTTTGCCTCTTTCTTCTGTTCTTCCCTTCCCTTCCCTTTCCTTCTCTTCCTTTCCATTCTCCTTCCTTCCATTCCTTTATTTTGTCTTTTTTTGCTCTTCCTTCCTTCCTTCATACTTTTTTTCCACTCCCCTTCCTTCCCTTTCTGCCTTTTTCCTTCCTTCCTTCCTTCCTTTCTTCCTTCCTTCCTCCCTACCTCCCTCCCTTTAGCATGACTTTATTTCTTATTTAACTTAGGTGGGCCCTCACACTCCCTTTTCATACAAGGCCTAGGTAGTATAACAAGGAGGACTGGGTATAACACAGTGGACTGGGTATTACAGAGCTTTTTCAGCTTAAATTACCAGATCCCAGAATTCATCTACAGTTGCCAATCTCTTGATCTTCTGCATCCACGAGTTCCCCATCCATGGATTCAACCAACCATGTAGCAAAACATTCAGGAAAAAAGTAGTCTGTAGTAACACACAAGGACTTTTTGTCATTGTTGGCTAAACACTAGAGCACAACTATTTACAAAGCGTTTTCCTGTATTGGTTGCTATAAGCAGTCCAGGGGGAGCTTAGAGTCTGGGATGATGCGCTTGGATCATATGCAAACACCAGGCCTGTTTTAATAAGGGACTTGAACACGAGCAGATTTTGGTGTCCATAGGACATCTTGGAACCATCACTCTGTGGATACCAATGGACAACTGCGTACTCACCTGGCAGAATAAGGTAGAAAAGGTGGAAATTATTAAAAAGATGATTTTAAGGCAAACCTTGCAAATCCCATGCAGGAGTCTTCACTCATCCCTGACTTTCTTTGCTCGCTGGTGCTCACATGCAGTGAGTGTTTGTAGAGCCCCTCAGTACCTGTTCCTGTGGGGCGTGGGGGAGAGCAGGTGCTTCCCTCCCGGCTGAGGCAGCTGATGTTTTGTCTGCTTGCCTAGCTGTGGCTCTGGGCTAGGAGCACTGGTGTCAGTGCCGTCACCCCTCTGCCATCAGAGCCCAAGTGTGAGGTGGGAGAGGCCGACGCTGTGCCCGAGTTCCTTATTGGATGCAGCTGCATCTTCCTTCAGGCCTTGGAAGCTGGCACAGTTTCCTCCTCGCTCTTGCAGTCTCCAGGTTAGAGGAGGGAGGCCGGTTTCCCTCAGCACCCCGGATGGCAGTTTATGTCGTGTGAAAAGCACAAGCGGTTGGCAGTGGCTAAGGTGTTCAGAGAGCAGCGGCTGTGGAACAGGAAAGAAGGGATCGGGCCAGGATTTGATTGCTTTCATTTTTATCAGAAGCTGCTGTCTTGCTTAGCTTATTTGCTTGCTGTCACCAACATGGGTGACTGGCACGGAAACCAGAAGGAGTTTGTTTATAATTGGCAACTAACTCTCTGTATATCTCCTTGCCGCTGACGACCCAGGCAGAGTTTTTCTGATTCGTTTTCCATTTATGAATCTGTCCTCCTCTCCCTGTTTTCTCCACAAGCTTTGGTGTGTGTGACTGAGGAGCCCCTGTGAATGCTAGCACAGGGACCAGTGAGGGGCAGGTGCCAGTGAGGACTCATGCAATCCGAATCTGGGCAGAGTGAAGCATTTCCCGCCAAATAATCCATTTTTATGTGGCAGCAGCTTTGAATTCCTCAAGGTATTTTTGATGATAGAGTAACTTTGGTAAAACCTGGGTGAAACTTTCTTTTGACTACAGGAATGATCAGAAGTTTGGGGTTACGTGCACCCCTGTGTGTTGCGGCAGGACGAGGCTAGGGTAGCAGTTGGTTACAGGATACTTCTGTCTTCCATGGGCCAGTGCTCTACAGATTCCAGGGTTAGAGCACAAGGCTGGGTCACATACAGTAGAAGCCAAACCTACATTGTATATCTACTGTAAGTAGAGCAGGCAAGGTGTCTCAATTGAGGAGAAGTAGCCAGTGGATATATTGCCCTCATTGTTATGTTTTTCTGTTGTCTCCTTGTCTTCCACTTTTGCTCCTGGCTACAAGTTCTTGGTAAATAAGTAGTGGATAATTATATAGGTCAGGCTCAGATGTAAATACACACTGGACTCATAATTACTCAACTTTGCACCCGTTTCCTTGACAATGAAATGAAGATAGTAATACCATCTGCCTTCATAGTATTAAGTAAATGAATGCAGAGAGTGTTCTTAGAACAGTGACTGGCAAATAGAGAAATCTGATAGATGTTAAGGTTTAGATAATAAAGAGCGATGCTTCATTGAACATATATCTTTCCTGGTGCCCCCACTATTCCTGTCTTTTACAGTAGACCAGTCAATAGTTGATTTTCCTTTTCACATCTTAACTGGGTTGGAAACAGAGATGGTGTCTGTCCCTGAGGCAGGCTGTCGCTGTGTCTGGACAGAGAGAGCACCCTGTGATTTGTTGCCGCGTGGTTGATGAGGTGCTCTGCACCTGGATGGTTGTGTGAATTACCAATTTCAGCTGGTTTCGCCTTCTTCTCTATTGCAGGCTAAAACCCTAAAGTGTGAAAATGAAGGCCCAGGTCACCATGATTTGCTGTTACATGTTTTTTCTGACCACAGAATGTTCCCATTATAGACCCAAGAGTCACATCAAAGTAAGTTTAATCCACCCCTAGGTAAGAAGTGCCTCCGTTCATGTTGATGTCTAGATTTCTGATAAATAACACACCCTTCTAAGTAAAATTTCAAATGACTACAATTACACTCTTGCTGATAGTAACTTTCTAAAGAAGAAAAAAACAACAGAAAATTGAGAGGTGGCAGGGATTGGGCCAAGGATCACTAATAAAATAAACACTTTTTAGTACACAGGAAATATAGATGGACAGCTGGTGAGAGGAGACTGACCTGGTAGAGAGAAATTCAGATTCATATCTTAACTGTGCTTGGCACTAGGTATATAAGTGATTTCAGTTTCCTGGGTCTTAATTACCTTATTGACAGTATACTTTTTTTAAAAGATGATATTTATAATGTATTACAGGTATATGAGATTTTTGATTCTGTTATTGCAACCAATGACTATTCCTGGTTTCTATCTATTTCTTCCTTCTGAGGAATACAGTGCCCAGAAGACTAGGCTAGCTGTGATCTACCTTTAGAGTTAAGATAGCCAGAGCGTGACTTGGAAACTCAATTGTCATGTTGATGTTCTTCATGGATGCCTAAGACCTTCCTATGGCTTTCCCGCTGCACTAACTTGACCTTTAGACATGGGCAGCCTTTGTCGTCCGTGGGCAGTGTGTGCTCGGTAACCCCCTGATGTCTCATGCAGTGAGTTCCTGCAGGACCGTTAGTGGGTCGGCTGTAGCTTCCCTCCTACACGTGGAGCCCCTGAACAGAGATGAGACTGGAGTCCCGCGGTAAAGAGGCTCTTTGGGAATTTATGTTTTTCAGGTTGTAGAGAAACCTCAAAGCCCCATAGGGAAACCCAGGACTGCACAGCTAGAAGGTATGTGGTTCTACAATGGTCTCTATCCCTTTGGGCTTAGGACAGGGGAGAGCAGGGGTGCTGGTGTTGCAAGCATGTCCCCTGACCACAGGCTTTCCAACCGGAGAATAATTTGTAGTAAGTTCTCCATATTTACCAATCTGGATAGATTTTTTTCACAAGGAAACTGTCATCGAAAGGGTATTTATTTGAAGAAAAGAAACCATCACCAATGGCATCGACAAGGAAGCAAGCTGACCATCTTCATGTGTGCTCTCATATGGTAGACAAAGGTCCCCTTTCAAACCCAGAAGAAAGTAAATATGTTCAAACCAATGAGCTAACAGGAGACTGTGCAAAAAGAGGTCAAGATTCACTTATTCTCCAAAGCTTTTTGAGGGTGCTTAAATGCAAGCAATGCTTTGCACTGCGAGGTCTATGAAGCAATGTGTGGTGGCCTCCATGCTGTGAGACTGGCACCTCTTCAGCACGTGAGGTAAACAGCAATGATAATCATTAGTCATAATAGGATGCAATCTGTGGCTCTCACCCAAATTGTAGGGATAGCTGAGTTGGGTGCAGTGATGCCAGGCATAATTTTGGTGGCAATTATATCTCTATCTAGATGTGCAATGGGGAGGAAAGAAGTCAGACAACAACGTTTGTTGGGCCTTTCTGACAACCCTGTTCTAAATGTTGTGCAAGATGCTGTCTCATCAATTATTTAGAATGACATTGTGGCATCGTTCCAATGAAACGCATGAAGAAAAACAAGAAGGACGATACTGGTTAACTAAGTTGTAAAAACCAGGATACTTGGTAGATGTCAGGAAAGATGCAAACCCACTCATTTTCATTAGTTTTCCCAAGAAACTGAGCAGTGCGCAGAGCCATCCCAGCCCTAGCGCAGCTGCACCCTTGGCCCTCAGCCCAAGATTGCCTCATTAGCCTTCTGTCAGCCGGGATCCTCTGTCCCACTGCACAGCCACATTCCTACGGCAATTCTTCGGGGACTCCCCTTCTGATAATCCAGTCTTCATCCATAGGCCAAACTGGGCCAGAACCTCAGTTCTGGTAAATGTAGAGTTTTATTGGAATACATTCCTATCTGCCATCTACACATCATCTTTGGCTGTTTCTATATTTAGTATGTTTGGCAGAGACTCCTGGGACCCATGAAGCTAAAAGCATTTACTCACTGAGGAGTTGTGCTATTTAGCAGATGAACATGGAGGATGCTGGGTTAAAGCTCGATGAGCATCGCACCACTGCATGGATCCTGTGTACACTGAAAATCAGTTCGTGCTCGTCTGAACATTTACAACCCACTGTCATTATATATAAATGCTATATTTGCAGAATTGCCTCTTGCCTGACGTTTCTGGTTCCATGTAAGCCCTGAGTCAACACTTCCAATATTCACGCCGTCATTTGTAGATGCAGTCAGAGACTGTCACACATATGTTCCCAGCTATGCCTGGACCAGGCCATGCCTTGCTTGTTCCAGTTCTCCTGCTACAGTGCCATGATTTTTCAATTTTATTTTATTTTATTATTTTATTTTAATTTCTTTTTGAGACTTGGTTTCACCATGTAGCCCACTTTGGACTTGAATTTGCTAAGTTGCCCAGACTAGCCTCAAACTCATGATCCTCCTGTCTCAGCCTCCTGGATGTAGAAATTGCAGGTGTGTATCACCAGATTTGCTCCCAGTTTTGTTTTTTGGGGAGGCAATTTTTGTTGTTGTTGTTAAGAATGCGCCCTTCTCCTAGTGCTGATTTACTGTCCAGTGCTTCTAAAGCACAGAAGTCTATGATGTTCTTTATGGAGAAAATATGTAGAGTAGATGAAAAGCAACATGATAGATTAAATCAGTCGCCTTCCTACAGCAACATGAATAAAACCTGCTCTACATTGTTGAGTTCATGAAAATCTGCACAGAAACTGGCGAGAATCTAAGCTAGTATTCCCCAGAGCATGGGCTCCAACATCGCTAAATCGTGTTCATCAGGAATTTTAGAACATAAATCCTGTGAGTAAGAATTGACCGTATCTGAAAATACAACTAACATTGAAATGGGTTTCCTTCCTTTTATGTGGCAACTCCATTTTGTATAGCTCTGGCAGAGAAGTTCACAGCTCTTGTTAATGACCTGCTCTTACAGACCCAGTTCTGTCTTCAGGGCCTCCCAATTAGCACAGTGCAAGGGTCCTGCAGGATCCAACATGCTTGCCCTCCCTCCAGGGAGAGGGAGGAGGGTGCCCTCTGTCCCTGAAGGAGCAAGTGCCCTTGCACTGTTCACATGCCCAATGCTGCCTCCGTGGCAGCTTCAACTCCGTGCAGCGGCCCCAGTTCAATGTGGGAAGGGATCCTTAGCCCAGAAGGAGTGAGATTCATTGTCAGAGTGTGGAGATGCCAATCCAGCCTCTTGCTGGCTGTTTTTCCCTTTCAGAGAAATGCCAAGGACCGTGCAACACTTCCTTAAACTGCAGCCTGCCCTGTGCTAAGCCCTTCCGTGGAGAAATTGGATATATATGTCACGAAAACAGGTGGCAAAAGTCGACAGAAACATGTACAAGCCTTTCGCTGGAGACACTTTTCAAGGAGGTACATTTGTATATTATTGGATAAGAGCTAATCTACCACGAGGTGGTAGACACATTTTTAATGTCATCTCTTCAGCAAGACAGTAAGTTTCAGAGGAAAATCTAGCGAGTGGGTTAACTTGGTGTCTTGTGCTTCTATCAGTACCCAGCTCTCAGGGACTCTTCCTTCTCCCAACTCTCACTATTTTTTCTTCTCAGTATTGTTTTTCTCATAAAAAGATTAGAAACTTATTTACACTACAGTGCAAATGAGTGCTTGGAGGTTAAGTCTTAGCTCTAAAAGTGGGTTTGTGTGCTCCTTGTGCTAATTAGTTTTTCAGTTGAATATGTCCAGAATTAAATTAAACTGGATATGATTTTCTGATCCTTTCCATCCCTTGACTATGAGAAAGGTGAGACGTGTGATCTAGAAGGAATAGAAATCCAGTGCATACCCATCTTAGTTAGAATTAAAACCTTTCATTTTATCTCTCTCCTTCCACTTAGCTACTATTTCTTCCTGTTTTCCTCACAATCATACGGAAGCTTAGGGATGTTTGTACTTGCCGCAATTTTGTTGGGGGCTTTGTGAAGGGATTGAAGGTGGTGCCTTTCACTTATATAGGGGATCATAACATATCCTTATAACTATGTGGCATCCAAAAGTGAGTTAGGGGAGATACATTACTGTTTGCCTTATTCAAGGTCATATTCCGAGGAGCGCAGGGGAAAGTATCAGGAAATGAGTGTGCAACTTGTAGCTAGTGAATTTCAACTTCACCAGGGCAATTCCTTAGTCTTTGATGTTTGAACCATCAAAACCCAAGAATGTTTCTTCTTCGAAAGACCACATGGCTCCTCTTTCCCTCATTTCTGGAGAATGGACCAGTTATCAGAATGTTGAGTAGAAGCCACTGCCCTGAGAGCAGATAAAATAGGAAAGTTCAGGAACTGATCTCGGTGGGGATTCGGGTGGACTCCCTGCCCTCCAGGTGCTCTACTTAGCATCTCTGCTTCTCCATCATGAGCCCCCACCCCATTAGGACCATGTCCTTCTCCATCAGTGTCCCCCCGTGGATTGCTGGTGGCTTTCGTTCCTTAAGTCTGACAGCTGTTAGGTACTTGGTCATTTCAAATGCAACTTTTCTTCACACAGGACTCAAACGCTGCTTCACGCCTTTCCTTAGCATCGGTCTCCATCCCTCTGCACATTCTTGACCTCCAAGCTCCAGAGCCCGTGGAGAGTGTCACTCAAGGGATCCGTAAGAACTGTCCCCTCGACTTTGCCTGCATAATCAATCCTGTGAAGTCATCCGAAGCCACATCCGGAAACATTGCCTTTGTAGTAGAGTTATTAAGAAATATTTCTACACAATTGTCTGATGAGGTGACTCGAGAGAAAATGAAGGTACTTTCATTAATTTCAACACCAGCAACCCTGTTTAAAAATCTTGCACTTTTATGGTTTCAAATGTACTTTCAAGGTAAAAATAACAACAACCATACAAACAGAGTAGGTACTGCTCTTTGATTTGTGCATACTGATTCATTCTGCTGTGTGGAAGTTCTCAAGATGTTAGAAAATTTTTAAGGTATGCTGCTGACCATGAGCAAGATTGAATCTACTCTTACATCTCCAAAACTATTTCCTATAGCACAGCTGTTCTGAAAGATGTTAATGGAGGTTAATTTTTTCCAAGGGAGATCTGCAGCACAGCAGTTGTAGGAATGACTAGGTAAACAAAGGCAAGCAGATTTCTTTACACATAACCTTGTAGAGCCTGTTATGTGTTCCTGAATGTTGGTACTTGGTATAACAGGGAGGGAGACACAGTACAGATGCAGTGTGCAGTGTTTCTCAGGCTGAGATCACCATGGAATCTACCAGCACTCTGTGTGTATCTCGTGGGAAAGGTGGGTGCCAGGCCCTGCAAAGGGGAAATTCTGCCTTTGGTACCGTACTAAAGCAGGCATTCTTTTACTTTCTTTCCCCACGTGCAGCCTTACTAATGTGAAATTCTAATGCACTGGGAGTGTGCAGTAAGATCAGATAATTAGATCTTCAGAAATTTCTGACTTTAGAAATTGATTTTTGTGCAACTTGGGACTTGTCTCCCTTGCAGAGTTACAGTACGGTGGCCAACCACATCCTCAGTCCAGCAGCCCTTTCGAATTGGACTTTTGTTCCTGACAAGAAAGCGGGCTCAGATTTATTGCACTCGGTGAATTCCTTTGCCAGGGAACTCGGCATCCACGATCAAGCTGAGACCGTTGTGGACGAGCTCTTCATTCAGACCAAAGGCTTTCACATCTATCACAATACCTCAGGGAAACATCTGAATTTCTCCATGAGCATGAATAATGGCACAGAAGGCATCTCAGGAACAGTAGAAATTCCCCAGCAGGAGCTTCAGAAACTGCCAAGTACAGCCCAAGCCATCGGCATAGCATTCCCCACACTGGGTGCCATTCTGAAAGAGACCCATGCACCAGATGGGGGCCTGTCCAGAACCCCCAATGGTCTGGTTCTGTCAGTTGTATTGCCAGAAAGGCTGAGAGAAATCCTACTCACCTTTGAGAAAATCAATAAATCCCAGAATGCCAAAGCGCAGTGTGTTGGCTGGCACTCCAGGAAGAGTGCGTGGGATAAGACAGCGTGCAAAACCATGTTGGATGCCAGGAGTGTGGTGCAGTGCCGCTGTAACTGCACCAGCATGATAAAGTCTTTTTCCATCCTCATGTCCCCGCGGTTGGTGGGGAACAAAGTCCTGGACTACATCACTTGCATAGGGCTCAGCATCTCCACCCTCAGCTTGGTTCTCTGCCTGATCATTGAAGCCACGGTTTGGCCCCGTGTGGCTGTGACAGAGATGTCACACATGCGGCATGTGTGCCTCGTGAACATAGCCGTGTCTCTCTTGGCCGCTAACCTGTGGTTCATCACTGGTTCCAACTTCAACGTCAAGGCCAAGAGCTACAACTGGTGTGTCGTGGTGACATTCTTCAGCCACTTTTTCTACCTCTCTCTGTTCTTCTGGATGCTCTTTAAGGCGCTGCTCATCCTCTATGGAATCCTGGTGGTTTTCCGGAGAATGATGAAGTCCCGCATGCTCGCCATTGGCTTTGCTGTTGGCTACGGGTGCCCCTTGGTCATTGCTGCCACCACCGTAGCTATCACAGAGCCAGAGAAAAGCTACGTGAGACAGGACGTATGCTGGCTGAACTGGGACGTGAGCAAAGCCCTGCTTGCGTTCGCCATCCCAGCCTTGATCATCGTGGCCGTGAATCTCGCTGTGGTCTTCGTCGTTGCTTGCAACACGCAGAGGCCTTCTATCGGCAGTTCCAGCTCTCAGGATATGGTCATCATCGTGAGGATCAGCAAAAATGTTGTACTCCTCACCCCACTTCTGGGACTGACCTGGGGGTTTGGAATAGCCACGCTCATCGAAGGCACGTCTGTGATCTTCCACATCATCTTTGCTCTCCTCAACGCTTTCCAGGTAAGTCTCACGTATAATTCTGCAGACAACAAAAGCTACTACCACCTGAAGCCATAGAACACAAAATGCTCCTCCCATAACTTAACCTGTGGCCTTGCTCACCCTGCTGATTGTCAAGTTGGATTTGGCTGATCCGGCCTGTCGGGTGGGACTGTCCTTCCTTCTCTCCTCTCCAATCCGCCTGTATCCTTCCAAAATGTCAACATCAGAAGACGGTCTTCTTGCTTAGAGGACTCCTTACTGGTCAGTAGTGCATGAAGCTACTCTGGTGTTATGCTTAAAATAAGCACAATTTTATGTTGTTTTTTTTTTTCCTAGTAGTTTGGACCCTAGGTAAAACAGCCATTTTCTATGGTGTAAGAAGAAAGCTGTTGGGAATCACTTTGGATATTAACCAATCAGTAATCCTCATGCCTCTTACTTGCTATTCCCTGGGAAATAAATGTAATTTGTTATTGATAGAAATGGATCTTGTCATCTGTTTTCCGCTCCCAGAGAGGTTACTTTGTCCTGGATCTTAGGTTTCTCGTTTGTAAATTAAGGATACGCATCTAAAACGATCTCTGTTGTTTGTTCCCTCTCTCACATACTCTGTTTCATGAGATTGTTCATCCGAAAGTTGATTTACCCCCTCTTTCCAGTAAACTTGTACTTGTGAAAAGCTATCATTAGCCAAATTGTTTTCTATACCTATGAGTAACAGAGCAGTTGCCAGCTCCGCAGTCTTGGCTGTGCTCTTAATCAGGGGCTGGCAAATGGTGACCTGGCTCCTGTTTTTGTAAATAAGCTTTTACTGGACACAGACGTGCTCATTTCCTTGCATCTTTCCCCTGTCTGCTGGTGAGCTACGATGTCACGCTGGAGTCACTGTGCCAGACTGTGCAACCGCAAAGACGGTAAAATGTTTACCGTCTGCTTCTTTTCAGGAAAGAAACTCTGACCGCTGCTTTAAATTATATGCATAAAACTACTTGATAAAGCAGCAGGGTATCTCTGTTAACACGTCACTATTACTCTGCCTGAAGGCAAGGCACAAGAAGATAAAATGGACTTTAAAAGAATTGCAGCTCAGGTTCTACATATTTAACTCATAATTCTTTCTTAACTATACGGCACATTGTTTTGTTCTTTCTGTTGCATTGCCTTGGAGAGAAACCTTTGATGACATCAGTTTTCCTTCTTCCTTTTTGTTTGGTAAAATCAAAAGCTCTTGAGTTCACATAATTTTTCCCACTCTTGAAGTTACTCAGTGATTAATGAATTCATTGTCTTTCTTACTTTACACGTTAGTTAAATGCCAAGAAATTTTTTTCTACATTTTCAGATCATATGTATTTCTTTCTTTTTTTTCCTCCTCTGGAAGAAAGCAAAATACTGGGTACTTTTAGTTATGCATAATCCTTTTTTCTCAGCAAAATTTCCACATGACTCATATTTAACATTTCTAGTGACCTCGTGACTGTTTCTTCACCATGGAACTATCCTTGAATGGTGAGAGACCCTCTCAGCTTCCCAGGTCTTTAAACATTATCTTTCTCTTCTATAGAACCTTCTCCCTCCAGCCCAGAGACTGTGGTTTTACATACACTGAGTATTAACTCAGGCTTTGTTTCTTAAGATAACTTGTGATTTTGAATTATAAGTCTCCACTTTCTGTATCGCTGTCATCATAAGAACAGCTATTTTAATATTTGGGAAACATGTAAAAAGATTTAATAAGGTTGACAAATTTGTTGTACATCAGTGCACACCAGCACTCCTCAAGCACACTCCTGTGAGGTTGGCTCTCACCCAAGGAGGGTGATTCAAAGGAAATTCCCATCTGCCTCCATGCAGACGGGCTTCTGATGTTCAGCGACTTCCCTATAATTTATCTGCAAGGCTGGTGTGCAAGGAACACCGGGATACTGCTTGAGAGCTGCTCCTCATGATTTTGTTGCATTTTATTCCAGGGTTTCTTCATCTTGCTGTTTGGAACCATCTTGGACCACAAGGTAATTTGACTGCTTCAGTCATTGGAATGTGGCTGAGGGAGGTGGGAGGATGAGGCAGTTTGGGTGGGAGAGCATGGTCCAGGGCTTTTGGGCTTGTGAGGATAGCACAACACATCTGGTGCGAGGAGAACAGGCAAGGCTTCCACTCTCCTCTGTTTTTTTTTTTTTTTTTGGTACTGGGGATCAAACTCATGACCTCATGCTTGCCAGGCAGGCACTTAAGCCACTGAGCTAAATCCCCAGCACTGAGGCTTCCACTCTCCTGTGTTTGGATCTTCATCAAGTCTGCCAGGGGCTGTGTGAGACTTGTTGAGTCAAAAAACAGAACTATGACCATGGTTCCCATTTTAATACTAACTCTTGCTGTCATTGCACCCTAACTTTTGCTCAGGTGTCCTTCTTTCCTAGGTGTGTGCTACACCCTCTGACTTTGCTTTTGCCAGGGTCACTGATCTCAGGCTGTCAGGTCATGGGGACCTGAGCTTGGGGAACCCTGGAGCCTGGGGAACCCTGGAATATCTGTAAGGTCACATTCCCTGTTGCTGCTTTTCAGATAAGACATGCCTTGAGGACACGGGTGTGTTCACTGAAGGGGAGCTCAGGGCAGCAGAGGTAAGCACTGCGCTGAGGCACAGCCCTGGTGTTCAGGGTCCTCCTGAACCATGTGGACCGCAGAGTGTCACTTAGTTATCAGGATTCATCAGTAATGAGAGTCAACAGGGCACACTTCATTTGTATTATTTTTCTTGCATCTCATAAATTTGGAATATCCTATTTGAAATTAAAAGTCCTAAGAATATGCTCTTTGAGAGAATTTTGCATATTGAATATATTTGAACTCAACCTTTGGACCCACTGAGATGGGACCACATGGGGGACCACATAGATTTAGGACCATAGATTTATAAAAGATGAGAGCTGGGAAATAAATGTTAAGTTAGAAATGAAATCCAGTCCAACCCACTGATTTTACAGAGAAGGAAGGCCCACGGCATCTATAGGATGTGCCCGAGGTCCGCCAGCTAATCAGGGGCACAATCAGAGTGAGAGCCAACTGTCACAGAAACCTCTCTCCGCTCTCCTTGTGCAAAACTCTTTCCAGCAGGGCACCCTTTCTTGCTTTGAAAATCCATGTATTTATAAATCTGGAAGGAGATTTTTGACCTAGCTACTTATCTTTTAAGGTACCAACCAATATTGCCTATGTCTCTGTATTACTTAGAAGTTATTTTTCAACCAGTAGATTCTCATAAGAATTCCATCAAAACAAACAGTCTGGATCCACTGAGAACCACCATTCTTAGTTAGCTAGGACTCAGTGTGACTTTTAGTACCACAGTGCATCAATTTTAACCTGGACATTTTGTTCATATTTCAACATTTCTTAAATTGAAATGTATCTTAAAATCAATGAACTGTTATCATGGCCCAGCTGGCAAGTTTTGCTTCTTTTTATTTTTTAAGTTGTTTAGCACAATACATACATAATCATGTGGCTTACAAGGTTACATTTCATGAAATATGATCATTGAGCTTTTTGTAGCTATTGTCAATTTGGGTGCTTTCTCTTTAGATCTTTATTTCCCCATAGTTATCTCTAGAAAGGCTCTGTGTGAGTATAAATACACGTTCTTTTCCGCCAATACCATTACTCATCGTGTCACTCTTCCCTATTTAGGATGCGCCATTAAATTTAACCAATGGATCTAAGTTAATGAATCATTGAGGACAAAATGTGAGTATTCAAACCCCAAGGAAAACCTTCACTTGCAAGTTGCAGTCAGCCACTCGGGCCCCTGTGAATGCCCCACTGATACCACGTGAGCTGGGAAGGAGGAGGGGACAAGGAACTCACCTTTCAGGAAGCAGAAATGGGTGCCCCACACCTGAATGAGTCTCTGTGTGTTTTTCTTAAGCCCCCTGAGCTTGCTGGGGTAGATTTAAGGGTGATGTCAGACACAGCCCAGGATCTGCCCTGCTCATGTGCATTAATTCTACCTTGTCAGCCAGTGGGGCAGTTTAGTAACCCATCATGGAGAAGGAAGACTTGACTGATTGAAAGACAAAGCAATAGGCCTGTCTTTCCCTAAAGGGAGTGGGGCTCAGAATCACTCCTGAGGTTCTGTGGATACCCACTCACATCCCAAGCCTGAGACCAGGGGAAGCAGCTGTTAGGCAGCCATGGAGGATAGACTGAGTCACAGCATGGCAGCCAGAAGCCTGCAAGGTGGCAGAGAATGTGGGCAGGACGACCAGGCTTGGGCATGGTTTGCCTGGAGCCATGCCATGGCTTTTCCACCTGGAACACATGAGCGTCAGGATGTTTTTGAAGCACACTCATCTTTTACGCTTCTCCCCTTTCTGAGTCAGAAGAGGGGTTTGGGTGACGGGATCAAACAACCTGATGGAACCCAAAGTACTGTGACTTGGACCTCCCATGTTCCAGAACTTATAAACCTAACCCTGAGCTAGGCTGAGGCACTAAGAGGTATAGAGAGAGGGAGGGGAAGAGAACTCTGTATCAACACTGACTGGTGTGGGGAGGGTGCAAAACATGAGGAGTGGAAAATGCTGGCGTAGTACCCCAAGCTTACATCTGTATTTCTACAGCAGGACTTTAAAAAGGGCAACTCCCATACCCTCTGGGCATTTCCCATCCTGTTAGCTTCCCCCATGGAGGGATATCTATGCCAGTTTGTGATTTTTCACCAAGGGACCCGCTTCTTCAGTAGATGTGTTAAAGCACAACTGGCTTTTCTACCAAGGTCTCAATTGACCACAGTCTGCTTTAGGGTCATTGCACTGTGTCAAGTGGGTGGCACCACGGCCTGGGGATACCCGGGCCAGCTGCTCTAGAGAGGTATGGTGGGGACCTTCTTTGTAGCTGCTTGTGAATGTGTGGTCAGTCATAGTAAAAACTGGAGAAAACCAGCAGAAGCCAAGGTCAGGGACGGTACTGCCCCTGAAATTGGAGAGGTTGATGAACGATAGGCTGGAGGAGTCCCTAGAAAAAGAGAGGCAGGAAGGAGGGATGTGGAGTCCTCTCCACAGTTCCCCTTCAGCTTCAGTTATGGAGTCACCAGGTGAACTGAGGGTTCTTTGTGATGTCAAGGGACTCCTTGGCCCACTTTGCTACTGAGTTTCCTCAGCACCTGGAGCTGATGGTTTCACATGTGGACACCACTGATGTCAGAGGGTTCTGTGCTAACAGATGGCAATGTGGAAGACTGGGCAGGGGACCCCACAGCCATCGGAGTACAGGGACAGGACATCCCATCCTGGAGAGGGGTCTTTATTCCCAGGGAGGCTACTGCTGCTCATAAGAAGGTGAACCTTCAGAGAGACTCAGGCTGCATCACTTGCCATGGTCAGGGACAGCAGGAAGCCTCCTGCATCTCCAGAACACCTTCACCCACTTGATAATGCCTGAAGTTAGTGTAAGATGGTTCAGAATTTACTCCACAATGACAACGAGATGGCTGAGGGAAGCAACATGTTGTGTGTGCTGTGAGGCTGTGAATTCAGAGCAGAGTTGTTCTGGAGACCACATCCAGCCCAGGGAGAGGAGAAGGGGCTGTGGGCTGTAGTGCAGGGGCAGGGGCAGCACGGAGGAGCAGAGGGGACAGAGAGCAGAGCTGGAGGGCAGATCCCTTACCATAGCTCAGCGCCTCTTCCCACATTTAGGTGTGGGGTAACGACTGTGCAACCTCCCAGGGGCTTCGGGATTAAAGGAACGGATGCGTGAAAGCCCTAGGCTGGAACTAAGCTGTCAAATGTCAGCTGTTATTACCAATGTGTTCCTACCCCTCTGCCCAGATGCCTGTCCTCTGAGGCCTATGTCCCGAGGGACAGGTGAGCTCCAGGAGAAGTGGCATGTGGAAGGAAGGCTGGAGCGAGGTGACTGCCCTGCTTCCATGAAGGACATCTTCCTCCTTCTGCTGGAAGTGACACCTCAGAAGGCACACAGGGAGGATGACATCTGAGGGCCAGGCATAGAAAGACTGCTCTGCTGACCCTTGAACCTTTCTGGGACCTTCAGAGGCCTGGCGCCTGTCACCTCATCAAGATCAGGAATAACCCTGCCGAGGCCTCCATGAAAGCTGGGTCTCTTTTACTCTCAAGGCTGCTGTGGCTCCGTGGTTCCCTCATCTCTCCCTCTGCATGTGTCCTGGTACTTTGGGGAAGGGTTACATCCAATTTTCAGGGGTAGGGTTGGAGGGAGGAGCACAGGATGGGTTGGTTGGAGAAACACTGAATCTATTTGGGGGCAGTTTATTCATGGCAGGTTTCCTAACAGTGGGGAACAGAAGTAAGAGAACTAGCCTATGTATTTATTATTTTATTCTATTTTAGATCTAGAGTAAAATAATTTGTCTTCTAGGATCTTAGTTTCCTTGTTTGTGAAACAGGCGAAATATTCTTGTAGGTGTAACTATTTGTGTGTACCTGTATATACACATGCATGCATACACGTGTCTGTCTTTTTAAACCATTATATATAGAATTCTATTTCAGAAATAAAAATGAATAAATTTACCTTTCATAACTTGTGTGTGAGTCCATTTAAGATGGGTTTCTGTGTGGGAGCCTTACATTCTTAGCACCAGCCCTGTTGCCAATGCCCCTCTACTAACTGCTAGATCCCTGGTGGTGTTGCGGGACTCTCTTGCCATAGGCCTCAAGCTGGGGACTGAGATTTTTGGTAAAGGACACCACCCTACACTGTCTCTCAGAGGTTCTCAATGAAATCCTTGCCGCCAATTTAGTATGAAGTAGTGAGACAGTCCTGGGGGCTGAAGCTGCCCACGTGGGTGGGATTGGAACAATCGTTCAAGGCTGGAACCATAGAAGCCATTTTTCCCTACTTTCCCCAGAACAACCAAGAAACTCATGGAGCCCCTCTTGCAGGGCTACAGCCCTGGATTAGAACTGGATTAGAAAAAAGACAAGCATTGGTTTCCAAACAAATAGTAATTATTCAAAGGATGAGAAATGTCACTCAACTGCCCAGTGTCTTTTCCAATGTTATTAAAATAAAGTACTCAAAGAAGAGACAGAAATATAACTCCCAGACCTATGAAACTTCCCAGGCATTAATTTATTGATCTACATTTCCTTCCTGATTCTCGATTCTAAGAAAATGACATTTCTCTCAGTGCAGAAATCTCAGAGCCTTATGTAATTCTAAGCTAAATAATTGCCTTGAGTTTGGTAGAGTTACTCGGTTGAATTTATAATTTACTCCTCTGTTGCTGTTAAGTGTCCTTTCTCTTTTCCCTGAGCACTTGGTCTTTTCAGCACATGTTAAAAGTATGGTGCTAGAACCCTCAACTCTGCAACCACCCCACACAGCGTTTCCAACCATCCCCTTGCTGTGCAAAATCAGCAGTGGAGACCACAGAGCTTGTGAAGGGAAAGACTCAGGGATAAGACATGCCAAGATTTGTTGATTACTCATAAAAAAAGAAATACAGAAATACCATGGTGAATGTGATAAGAACTTGAAGGCCACTCTTATAAGTATCTTTGGAAAAGGTTGCAACTTGTTAGGAAATCACCGGAAAGCTGCAGTGGCTTATGGGTGAACTGAGGCAGCCCACAGGTGTTTGAGGTGCATGTGCATGCCTGTGCTCAAGTGTTAAGAGTTTTGGTCCAAGTATGTACTTTGTGTTTTCCTCTGCAGCTTGGTCCATGAAAGTGTCTTTTTCTCAAGTCACCTAATGTTTTTTTTTTTTGTAGTGCAACAGCAAACAGACATCGAAACAGCACCCAGGATTTGGAGGCAGATTTATTTACATTGTCAGGCACTGATCAGGATCACTCCCAAAATATGAGTCCCTGATCTCTGGTGGTCTAGGGCTTATGCTGGATAAGTAAGCAGAAAGTACAGAGGCAGAATGGCTTGTCAACTGGGGACTGGTCCATACAAAATGCATCATAGTGACCAGCTATTTATCACAGTGACCAGATGTTTCTAAGAGAACAGAAACAACTGGAACTGGAACAGGAACTGTTACTTGGGCAACTAAGAAACTGAAGTATATTGGATGGGGGTGGATTTTCTGTTACAGTAGCTGACACACATAAAGCAAACATTAAATGCATGATATGTTCAAGTTATTCACTAATATATTCACCCCATTAGAATAACTTCTGGTTCTCAGAAGAAACCTTACAGCAAGACCGACCATATGTCTTGGAGCTGCCTTGAGGGCATCAGTTCTTAGCACCACACTACGTTTGAACCCTAACCCTAACCCTAACCCTAAACCCTCAAATCACCTGGAACACTTCTAAACACAGAGGCTGGGCTGTGTCTCCAGAGATTCCAATTCAGTTTGTCCTTGATGGAAAAACACAAACAAAACTTTATAGGTGACAAAACAAAGAGAGAAAAAAACCCTGATGCTTAGTAATCTTAATTCAAGAAAATATTTGTTGGTTTCTTGCTACATGCCTCTGCTTTGAAAGGTACAGGTGGAGAAAGAACAATTATTATATCTTTTGCTTGTGACTAAACATCTATCCATGGGAGAGATGACACACCCTAAAACAATGTCACCCTGTCGAACTTCTACCCAGAGGCTTGGAGCCATGAATGAGCTGAGACATCCATGTGGCCAGGAGTGCTGAGGGATGGTGGGACCCAAAAGCTGGGACCATGGTTCAATGTAGGCAGAGATGTCAGGGTTTATGTTAGGCAGGGAGGAGAGGTTAGTGCTTCAGGAAGGGAAGTAAGATCAGAGAAGGAGCTGTGGGGGATCAGGAAAGGGACAGCCCAACCCAAGCTGGAGCTGCATTCACTGCAGGTAAAATTTGTCAGATTAGAAAGCCCACAACATCTGGGGGAGTTGGGCTTGCTCCAGTGCATCAGAGACAACATGGTAAATAGTACCACACTGCTATGTGCTTAGGAGAAAGCTGATGAACCACATCAAGCCAGGCAGGGAAAAGCAGAGGGGCACTGCTTGGCGCCTTGAATAACTCTTGCTTTGACCTGGCATCTGGGAGGTTCGGCTTGAAGATAGACTTTAGTCCCAGGAGTTTCTCCTTCCTGGCAATTGTCATCTTCTTGTACAGTAGTGGATCTAGCCCTCTCTGGCCTTTTATTTTATTTTATTTTATTTTATTTTATTTTTTTTATTTAAAAGAGAACAAAACAAAAGGGGGCAGTATAGAGCAGATCAGAACAGGACAACATAGACAACACAGTACTTTACATTAAGTCAACTGGACATCAACAGTATCTAACACCATATCTCTTACTCTGCTATAGTTGAGCATAGTTTCAATTACAATAATATCAAACATAACACAATAGTATAAAGCCATGCATATAGTGAAAGAATTCCAGGGCTCTCTGAACAGAATAACAGAAAATGATCAATGGGTATTATAATATCTCATTTTTGATAAAAAAGAAAAAAATTTGTTTGAACTATCACACATATTCAAATTCCAATAAGACACAATGTGGTAGATAGAACCAACGGTAATAGAACAAAAAAAGCATGGTAGGACTTCTAAGAAGGATAATATTAAATCAGCAATAGCTGTCATAATGTT